>JAXCGZ010002950.1:0-22500 GCA_037179515.1 Halocaridina rubra | reverse complement strand
TTTTAACACACTTTTTGTACATGAATAAATATTTTGGATAGCTGACAACATAACCCTTCCACATCCCACCGACTTGAGACACTCGATTAAATCATATTTTGGTACCCTGTCGTACGCCTTACTAAAATCCACAAAAACTATATACAATTTTTGCTTCTTGCAAGCAGCATAATCCATCAATAACCTTAAAGCCAAAATCTGCTCTATACACCCTCTACCCTTCTGAGCTCCGGCCTGACACTTATCTATATTAAACCATAAACTTAACCGTCTCATCAAAAGCATATCATAGATTTTTGCCAAGGTGTCCATTATACTTATGCCCCGATAGTTTCCGCAATCTCTTCTATCCCCAGATTTAAATAGAGTGATCAGTTTATTGTGGCACCAAGCAAATGGATAAAGGACATTTAAGAAAAGGAAATTAAAAATTGTAAGGAAAAAGGATAACCATGTCTGTGGTAGCATCGTAAATAAACCAGGACACATTCCAATATAACTCTTATCTTTTTTTATACTTTGCACTGCCATGTCTAACTCTTGAGCAGTAAAGGGATCATCCAATATGGGAATATTAGGTGAGTCTGACACATCAATGATTTGATTAGGATTAACTGTCGGAGGATTAAACAAATTTTCGAAATGCAATTTGAAATTGACATCTTCAGGTTGCACATCATTGGGTTCCACCACATTGCCATTCCAGTTAATAGATTTCCATATAATTTTTGGATCATTTTTTTCAAATATTCTCCTCCATCGAGGGTGGTCTTGATCTCATCCATTAAACTCTAACTCCCCAGATTGAAAAACTCTGCAGTCTCTTGCTACATTATTGATAATCTTATTACCTGTCTCTAAAATATTAAAAATGTTCTCATTATGAATTTCAAATAATTCTGGGGGCTGAGTTTCATTCATGACTAATTTGAATCTATCCAAGTCTACATTCTTATGGGAAGGACCCCGGATTGTGTAACTGTTTTCAATATATTGAACATTATAGCAAGAACTACCTAAATTTAAAGCCCTCTCCATCAGCAAGGATGGCACTGTTTCCTGAATATCATTAAGATCAAGTTGAACCATTAGTGGGGCGTGGTCAGATCCTACAATATTCTGGTTCATTTCAACAGATTTTACATATTTCAGTGTATTTTCTTTTAAGACACATACATCAATCTCAGATATCCAATTTGATCCTCTTTTAAAGGATAAACCTCCTTCTAACCTTTTACCCTTATATACTAGGTGATTACCTATCACCATTGTGCTGCCACGGCAAAGGTTCAGCAATTGTCTCCCATTTTCATTCACACTTGTATCTATTACCCCTTCATATTTGTATGATTTGAAACTTTCATCATAAAGAATAGGTATACCTACACGCGAATTCAAATCACCCATTAGTACAACCTTATTGTGTTCATTCACAACTGCGCTTAGGTTACCAAAACAAGCTGGCTGAAAATAAGGAGAGTCATTCGGTGGTATATATACCCCACCAAATACAAAGCCTGGAAAACATGACAATTCTAGCAAAATTTGACCTTCAACATTTACATTTACATTTTTGATATATTTTGAAAGCGAGCATTTTACAAGCATTGCAACGCCTCCCCTATTACCACAGTACTTAGAGGGGTTATGATAAGTGTAAAATCCTGGTACACTAATACGAGCAATAGTTTTTATTTCCAAAAGCCACACGATATGAAACCCGAGAATAAATGATAAAATATCAGAATTGTTCAATTTGTCCTTGACACCTGCAATATTCCAACAACACATATTGAGCTCACTGGTAAATACGCTATTTTGTGCACATCTTAAAAATACGAAGGAGCATACCTGTCAATAATTTCACCATCACGTAATAATATACGACGCTGATTGTCATAATGGATATTAACACCTTGATTTTCTGGTCTCTCCTTTTCTTCTTTCTCCCTCTTCCGTAGTCGAGCAAGCTCTCTTCTTACAGCAGGATGTACATCTTTTTTTCATATATATAGATGAAAAGGGAGCCTGTTTATTCTTCAGCTTTTTTGCATTATCCAAAATGGATTTTCTCCTCTTCAGGTCATCTACAACTAAAAGTATTGGCCTCTTTTTTCTATCATTTTCTCGGCCAAGTCTTCTTATTTCCCACTCGGAGGTATCACACTGTTCATCATAGCCTCCTACTGCTTCAAGAATATTTTTCACCTTTGCTTGATCACTGTCTCCTAATTCGTCGTCTTCCTCTGGGACTCCAGTAATAATAATCTTTTTCTGTCTGTCTCTGGCATCCAAAGATTCCATAAACATCTGTTGTTGATTTATTATGGAAAAAGCTTGATCTAATTTTGACGATAATTCAGTAACTTTATCCTTGACAGATTTAATCTCTTCTATATCCTTCTTCAAATTCCTTATTTCTTGCAACAATGTTGCATTTGAAGGTTCATCTTTATATTCACCTAATGCAGTTGCTAGTGCCTCTTTTAACTGTGTATTTGTAAGTTTATTTATCTGTGTTTGTGACAGGCCTTTTACAGTCTCAATACTATCGTAGGTAGGCATTCTTATAAGAGTTTGCCCTGCTAAAACAAAGAAAAACGTTCAATAAACAGTAAACAAAACGGTTACCATGGTAACTGGCGCCAAAAAATTTCCGTGGGGGCCTGGTAGATTGTTTTCTTTTCTTAAATATGCCCTCCCAATATTTATATCACTTTTTTTTTCACTGTCACACCGATCACAGTTATCTCACTGATATGTTAGAGGAATATTTCACTCTATAACCTTCAAAAACAGGTAGAAGTTAGGCATTTATCGCGAGTGTTCCGGTAGGCAAGGGAGGTGACTGAACCACAACACGCATTTACCACGATCCACACTTACCTCAAGTACTCCTTTTCGCCGTAAGAACATATAAAAGTAATCATCATGATTTTACAAGTAACCCAGATTCGCTGTTAACACCAGATGATATTTTTGCATCGGAAGAACTGACTTTGGGGTCTTTTGGAAGTCAGAGCGTGTAGCTGGTTTTGCTCCTATCTCCACTTCACCTTCCTTCGCTCTAATACAAGGTGAAGACTTACTCTAGGAAGAAGTTATCGTCTTCTCTGGAAGCGGAAGCTGAACTTCATAACCATCGTCTTTTTCGAGAAAGATCCTATTCTTTAGAGTTTGTTTTACTGCCATTTCTTGAAGAGACCTATTTACCACAATAGAAGATGGTTCTCGCTGCTCTGTCTTCATCGTTGTTATCAAAACATAGTATATCTTCAAGACTTGCGTAACGTTTGCTGTCCTCACTGGTGTCATTAATATTCAATAAATGTACGATGATTCTCTTTCTCGGCTTCATATAACCAGATTCCTCTGGATGCGGAAGCAGAACTTCAAAACCATCGTCTTTTTCGAGAAAGATCCTATTCTTTAGATTTTGTTTGACTGCCGGACTATAAATGGTTGCAGCCTACGAGAATTCACAGAGCAAGAAACTAGTCTTCGAGAAACCTTTTTTTTTTTTTTTTTTTTTTTTTTTTTTTAGGATGGGATAGTATAGGAGGGGAAAAAGGGGAGGGGATTAAAGATATAAGGGAATTGGAGGGAAAAGCACGAAAATTAAATAAAGTAAGAGAAGAAAGAGAGGGGCAGACCCTCGTGCTAAGTTTTGATCTAAAGTAAAGATCTTGTTACGCGGCTTCCGAGAAACCAACATCGTACCTGCTATCCAACGTGGATATTGGGAAAACAGAATTTGATCGATGTGTGTAAAATTTGCAAGGAAACACAGGAAGAAACCAAGGAAGCCGCCTAAGAATGCACTTAGGAACCCAACTTAGAAGGCACTAAGGAACCAACGTAAGGATGCACCATGGAACACACATAGGAAGGAACCATGGAGACCACCAACAAGGGAACCACAGCTTCCACCCAAGAGGGAACCACACGACACAGGGCTAGCCCCCTCCCGGAGGGCGCCTCGGGGCTAGCCCCCTCCCGGAGGGCGCCTCGGGGCTAGCCCCCTCCCGGAGGGCGCCGCGGGGCTAGCCCCCTCCCGGAGGGGGCCGCGGGGCTAGCCCCCTCCCGGAGGGCGCTGCGGGGCTAGCCCCCTCCCGGAGGGCGCCGCGGGGCTAGCCCCCTCCCGGAGGGCGCCTCGGGGCTAGCCCCCTCCCGGAGGGCGCCTCAGGGCTAGCCCCCTCCCGGAGGGCGCCTCGGGGCAAGCCCCCTCCCGGAGGGAGCCTCGGGGCTAGCCCCCTCCCGGAGCGCGCCTCGGGGCTAGCCCCCTCCCGGAGGGCGCCTGGGGGCTAGCCCCCTCCCGGAGGGCGCCTCGGGGCTAGCCCCCTCCCGGAGAGCGCCTCGGGGCTAGCCCCCTCCCGGAGAGCGCCTCGGGGCTAGCCCCCTCCCGGAGAGCGCCTCGGGGCTAGCCCCCTCCCGGAGGGCGCCTCGGGGCTAGCCCCCTCCCGGAGGGCGCCTCGGGGCTAGCCCCCTCCCGGAGGGCGCCTCGGGGCTAGCCCCCTCCCGAAGGGCGCCTCGGGGATAGCCCCCTCCCGGAGGGCGCCTCGGGGCTAGCCCCCTCCCGGAGGGCGCCTCGGGGCTAGCCCCCTCACGGAGGGCGCCTCGGGGCTAGCCCCCTCCCGGAGGGTGCCTGGGGGCTAGCCCCCTCCCGGAGGGCGCCTGGGGGCTAGCCCCCTCCAAGAGGGCGCCTGGGGGCTAGCCTCCTTCCTGAGGGCGCCTGGGGGCTAGCCCCCTCCCGGAGGGCACCTGGGGGCTAGCCCCCTCCCGGAGGGCACCTGGGGGCTAGCCAACTCCCGGAAGGGGACTCGGGGCTAGCCCCCTCCCGGAGGGCGCCTGGGGGCTAGCCCCCTCCCGGAGGGCGCCTCGGGGCTAGCCCCCTCCCGGAGGGCGCCTCGGGGCTAGCCCCCTCCCGGAGGGCGCCTCGGGGCTGGCCCCCTCCCGGAGGGCGCCTCGGGGCTAGCCCCCTCCCGGAGGGCGCCTCGGGGCTAGCCCCCTCCCGGAGGGCGCCGCGGGGCTAGCCCCCTCCCGGAGGGGGCCGCGGGGCTAGCCCCCTCCCGGAGGGCGCCGCGGGGCTAGCCCCCTCCCGGAGGGCGCCTCGGGGCTAGCCCCCTCCCGGAGGGCGCCTCGGGGCTAGCCCCCTCCCGGAGGGCGCCGCGGGGCTAGCCCCCTCCCGGAGGTGGCCGCGGGGCTAGCCCCCTCCCGGAGGGCGCCGCGGGGCTAGCCCCCTCCCGGAGGGCGCCGCGGGGCTAGCCCCCTCCCGAAGGGCGCCTCGGGGCTAGCCCCCTCCCGGAGGGCGCCTCGGGGCTAGCCCCCTCCCGGAGGGCGCCTCGGGGCTAGCCCCCTCCCGGAGGGCGCCTCGGGGCAAGCCCCCTCCCGGAGGGAGCCTCGGGGCTAGCCCCCTCCCGGAGCGCGCCTCGGGGCTAGCCCCCTCCCGGAGGGCGCCTGGGGGCTAGCCCCCTCCCGGAGGGCGCCTGGGGGCTAGCCCCCTCCAGGAGGACGCCTCGGGGCTAGCCCCCTCCCAGAGAGCGCCTCGGGGCTAGGCCCCTCCCGGAGAGCGCCTCGGGGCTAGCCCCCTCCCGGAGAGCGCCTCGGGGCTAGCCCCCTCCCGGAGGGCGCCTCGGGGCTAGCCCCCTCCCGGAGGGCGCCTCGGGGCTAGCCCCCTCCCGGAGGGCGCCTCGGGGCTAGCCCCCTCCCGGAGGGCGCCTCGGGGATAGCCCCCTCCCGGAGGGCGCCTCGGGGCTAGCCCCCTCCCGGAGGGCGCCTCGGGGCTAGCCCCCTCACGGAGGGCGCCTCGGGGCTAGCCCCCTCCCGGAGGGCACCTCGGGGCAAGCCCCCTCCCGGAGGGCGCCTGGGGGCTAGCCCCCTCCCGGAGGGCGCCTGGGGGCTAGCCCCCTCCCGGAAGGCGCCTGGGGGCTAGCCCCCTCCCGGAAGGCGCCTGGGGGCTAGCCCCCTCCCGGAGGGCGCCTGGGGGCTAGCCCCCTCCCGGAGGGCGCCTGGGGGCTAGCCCCCTCCCGGAGGGCGCCTCGGGGCTAGCCCCCTCCCGGAGGGCGCCTGGGGGCTAGCCCCCTCCCGGAGGGCGCCTCGGGGCTAGCCCCCTCCCGGAGGTCGCCTCGGGGCTGGCCCCCTCCCGGAGGGTGTCTCGGGGCTGGCCCCCTCCCGGAAGGGCGTCTCGGGGGTGGCCCCCTCCCGGAGGGCGTCTCGGGGCTGGCCCCCTCCCGGAGGGCGTCTCGGGGCTGGCCCCCTCCCGGAGGACGTCTCGGGGCTGGCCCCCTCCCGGAGGGCACCTCGGGGCTGACCCCTCCCGGAGGGCACCTCGGGGCTGACCCCCTCCCGGAGGGCGCCTCGGGGCTGGCCCCCTCCCGGAGGGCGCCTCGGGGCTGGCCCCCTCCCGGAGGGCGCCTCGGGGCTGACCCCCTCCCGGAGGGTGCCCCGGGGCTGACCCCCTCCCGGAGGGCGCCTCGGGGCTGGCCCACTCCCGGAGGGCGCCTCGGGGCTGGCCCCCTCCCGGAGGGCGCCTTGGGTCTGGCCCCCTCCCGGAGAGCGCCTCGGGGCTGGCCCCCTCCCGGAGAGCGCCTCGGGGCTGGCCCCCTCCAGGAGGGCGCCTCGGGGCTGGCCCCCTCCCGGAGGGCGCCTCGGGGCTGGCCCCCTCCCGGAGGGCGCCTCGGGGCTGGCCCCCTCCCGGAGGGCGCCTCGGGGCTGGCCCCCTCCCGGAGGGCGCCTCGGGGCTAGCCCCCTCCCGGAGGGCGTCTCGGGGCTAGCCCCCTCATGGAGGGCGCCTCGGGGCTAGCCCCCTCATGGAGGGCGCCTAGGGGCTAGCCCCCTCCCGGAGGGCGCCTCGGGGTTAGCCCCCTCCCGGAAGGCGCCTGGGGGCTAGCCCCCTCCCGGAAGGCGCCTGGGGGCTAGCCCCCTCCCGGAAGGCGCCTGGGGGCTAGCCCTTTCCCGGAGGGTGCCTGGGGGCTAGCCCCCTCCCGGAGGGCGCCTGGGGGCTAGCCCCCTCCCGGAGGGCGCCTCGGGGCTAGCCCCCTCCCGGAGGGCGCCTCGGGGCTAGCCCCCTCATGGAGGGCGCCTCGGGGCTAGCCCCCTCATGGAGGGCGCCTCGGGGCTAGCCCCCTCCCGGAGGGCGCCTCGGGGCTAGCCCCCTCCCGGAAGGCGCCTGGTGGCTAGCCCCCTCCCGGAAGGCGTCTGGGGGCTAGCCCCCTCCCGGAAGGCGCCTGGGGGCTAGCCCTTTCCCGGAAGGCGCCTGGGGGCTAGCCCCCTCCCGGAGGGCGCCTGGGGGCTAACCCCCTCCCGCAGGGCGCCTGGGGGCTAGCCCCCTCCCGGAGGGTGCCTGGGGGCTAGCCCCCTCCCGGAGGGCGCCTGGGGGCTAGCCCCCTCCCGGAGGGCGCCTCGGGGCTAGCCCCCTCCCGGAGGGCGCCTCGGGGCTGGCCCCCTCCCGGAGGGCGCCTAGGGGCTGGCCCCCTCCCGAATGGCGCCTCGGGGCTGGCCCCCTCCCGGAGGGCGCATCGGGGCTGGCCCCCTCCCGGAGGGCGTCTCGGGGCTGGCCCCCTCCCGGAAGGGCGCCTCGGGGCTGGCCCCCTCCCGGAAAGGCGCCTCGGGGCTGGCCCCTCCCGGAAAGGCGCCTCGGGGCTGACCCCCTCCCTGGAGGGTGCCTCGGGGCTGACCCCCTCCCGGAGGGCGCCTCGGGGCTGACCCCCTCCCGGAGGGCGCCTGGGGGCTGACCCCCTCACGGAGGGCGCCTGGGGGCTAGCCCCCTCCCGGAGGGCGCCTGGGGGCTAGCCCCCTCACGGAGGGCGCCTGGGGGCTAGCCCCCTCCCGGAGGGCACCTCGGGGCTAGCCCCCTCCCGGAGGGCGCCTGGGGGCTAGCCCCCTCTCGGAGGGCGCCTCGGGGCTAGCCCCCTCCCGGAGGTCGCCTCGGGGCTGGCACCCTCCCTGAGGGCGTCTCGGGGCTGGCCCCCTCCCGGAAGGGCGTCTCGGGGCTGGCCCCCTCCCGGAAGGGCGTCTCGGGGCTGGCCCCTCCCGGAGGGCACCTCGGGGCTGGCCCCCTCCCTGGAGGGCGCCTCGGGGCTAACCCCATCCCGGAGGGCGCCTCGGGGCTGGCCCACTCCCGGAGGGCGCCTCGGGGCTGACCCCCTCCCGGAGGGCGCCTCGGGGCTGGCCCCCTCCCGGAGGGCGCCTCGGGGCTGGCCCCCTAACGGAGGGCGCCTCGGGGTTGGCCACCTCCCGGAGGGCGCCTCGGGGCTGGCCCCCTCCCTGAGGGTGCCTCGGGGTTGGCCCCCTCCCGGAGGGCGCCTCGGGGCTGGCCCCCTCCCGGAGGGCGCCTCGGGGCTAGCCCCCTCCCGGAGGGCGCCTCGGGGCTAGCCCCCTCCCGGAGGGCGCCTCGGGGCTAGCCCCCTCAAGGAGGGCGCCTCGGGGTAGCCCCCTCCCGGAGGGCGCCTCGGGGCTAGCCCCATCCCGGAGGGCGCTTCGGGGCTAGCCCCTCCCATAGGGCACCTCTAGGCTAGCCCCCTTCCTTAGGACGCCCTCCATCAGGGAACCTTTGGGGTTGGCCCCCTCTCCGAGGGCGCCTCGGGGGTAGTCCCATCCCGGAGGGCGCCTCAGGGCTAGCCCCATCCCGAAGGGCGCCTCGGTGCTAGCCCCCTCCCGGAGGGACTTCAAGAAGCCCCCACCCGGAGGGAGCCTCGGGGCTAGCCACTCCCCTAGGGCACCTCGGGGCTAGCCGGCTTCCTTAAGACGCCCTCCATCAGGGTGCCTTGGAGTTGGCCCCCTCTCGGAGGGCGCCTCGGGGCTAGTCCCATCCAGGAGGACGCCTCGGGGCTAGTCCTCTCCCGAAGGACGCCTCAGGGCTAGTCCCCTCCCGAAGGGCGCATCGGGGCTAACCCCTTCCCAGAGGGCGCCTCGGAACTCAGCCCCTAATGGATTGTGCGTCGGGGCAAGCCCCTCCCAGGAGGGTGCCTCGGGGCTAGCCCCTTCCCATGAGAGCGCCTCGGGGTTAGCCCCCTCCTAGAGCGCACCTCGGGGTTAGCCCCCTCCCAGAGGGCTCCTCGGGGCTAGCCCCCTCCCGGAGGGCGCCTGGGGGCTAGCCCCCTCCCGGAGGGCGCCTGGGGGCTAGCCCCCTCCCGGAGGGCGCCTGGGGAAGCCCCCTCCCGGAGGACGCTTCGGGGCTAGCCCCCCCCATGAGGGAGCCTCGGGGCTAGCCACTCCCCTAGGGCACCTCGGGGCTAGCCGTCTTCCTTAAGACGCCCTCCATCAGGGTGCCTTGGGGTTGGCCCCCTCTCGGAGGGCGCTTCGGGGCTAGTCCCATCCAGGAGGACGCCTCGGGGCTAGTCCTCTCCCGGAGGACGCCTCAGGGCTAGTCCCCTCCCGAAGGGCGCATCGGGGCTAACCCCTTCCCAGAGGGCGCCTCGGATCTCAGCCCCTAATGGATTGTGCCTCGGGGCTAGCCCTTCCCAGGAGGGCGCCTCGGGGCTAGCCCCCTCCCGGAGGGCGCCTCGGGGCTAGCCCCCTCCCGGAGGGCGCCGCGGGGCTAGCCCCCTCCCGGAGGGGGCCGCGGGGCTAGCCCCCTCCCGGAGGGGGCCGCGGGGCTAGCCCCCTCCCGGAGGGGGCCGCGGGGCTAGCCCCCTCCCGGAGGGCGCCGCGGGGCTAGCCCCCTCCCGGAGGGCGCCGCGGGGCTAGCCCCCTCCCGGAGGGCGCCGCGGGGCTAGCCCCCTCCCGGAGGGCGCCGCGGGGCTAGCCCCCTCCCGGAGGGCGCCGCGGGGCTAGCCCCCTCCCGGAGGGCGCCTCGGGGCTAGCCCCCTCCCGGAGGGCGCCTCGGGGCTAGCCCCCTCCCGGAGGGCGCCTCGGGGCAAGCCCCCTCCCGGAGGGAGCCTCGGGGCTAGCCCCCTCCCGGAGCGCGCCTCGGGGCTAGCCCCCTCCCGCAGGGCGCATGGGGGCTAGCCCCCTCCCGGAGGGCGCCTGGGGGCTAGCCCCCTCCCGGAGGACGCCTCGGGGCTAGCCCCCTCCCGGAGAGCGCCTCGGTTCTAGCCCCCTCCCGGAGAGCGCCTCGGGGCTAGCCCCCTCCCGGAGAGCGCCTCGGGGCTAGCCCCCTCCCGGAGGGCGCCTCGGGGCTAGCCCCCTCCCGGAGGGCGCCTCGGGGCTAGCCCCCTCCCGGAGGGCGCCTCGGGGCTAGCCCCCTCCCGGAGGGCGCCTCGGGGATAGCCCCCTCCCGGAGGGCGCCTCGGGGCTAGCCCCCTCCCGGAGGGCGCCTCGGGGCTAGCCCCCTCACGGAGGGCGCCTCGGGGCTAGCCCCCTCCCGGAGGGCGCCTCGGGGCTAGCCCCCTCCCGGAGGGCGCCTGGGGGCTAGCCCCCTCCCAGAAGGCGCCTGGGGGCTAGCCCCCTCCCGGAAGGCGCCTGGGGGCTAGCCCCCTCCTGGAGGGCGCCTGGGGGCTAGCCCCCTCCCGGAGGGCGCCTGGTTGCTAGCCCCCTCCCGGAGGGCGCCTGGTTGCTAGCCCCCTCCCGGAGGGCGCCTGGTTGCTAGACCCCTCCCGGAGGGCACCTCGGGGCTAGCCCCCCCCCGGAGGGCGCCTCGGGGCTAGCCCCCTCCCGGAGGGCGCCTCGGGGCTGGCCCCCTCCCGGAGGGCGCCTCGGGGCTGACCCCCTCCCGGAGGGCGCCTCGGGGCTGACCCCCTCCCGGAGGGCGCCTCGGGGCTGACCCCCTCCCGGAGGGCGCCTGGGGGCTAGCCCCCTCCCGGAGGGCGCCTGGGGGCTAGCCCCCTCCCGGAGGGCGCCTGGGGGCTAGCCCCCTCCCGGAGGGCGCCTCGGGGCTAGCTCCCTCCCGGAGGGCGCCTCGGGGCTAGCCCCCTCCCGGAGGGCGCCTCGGGGCTAGCCCCCTCCCGGAGGGCGCCACGGGGCTAGCCCCCTCATGGAGGGCGCCTCGGGGCTAGCCCCCTCCCGGAGGGAGCCTCGGGGGTGGCCCCCTCCCGGAGGGCGCCTCGGGGCTGGCCCCCTCCCGGAGGGCGTCTCGGGGCTGGCCCCCTCCCGGAGGACGTCTCGGGGCTGGCCCCCTAAAGGAGGACGTCTCGGGGCTGGCCCCCTCCCGGAAGGGCACCTCGGGGCTGGCCCCTCCCGGAGGGCACCTCGGGGCTGAGCCCCCTCCCGGAGGGCGCCTCGGGGCTGGCCCCCTCCCGGAGGGCGCCTCGGGGCTAGCCCCCTCCCGGAGGGCGCCTCGGGGCTAGCCCCCTCCCGGAGGGCGCCTCGGGGCTAGCCCCCTCCCGGAGGGCGCCTCGGGGCTAGCCCCCTCCCGGAGGGCGCCTCGGGGCTAGCCCCCTCCCGGAGGGCGCCTCGGGGCTAGCCCCCTCCCGGAGGGCGCCTCGGGGCTAGCCCCCTCCCGGAGGGCGCCTCGGGGCTAGCCCCCTCCCGGAGGGCGCCTCGGGGCTAGCCCCCTCCCGGAGGGCGCCTCGGGGCTAGCCCCCTCCCGGAGGGCGCCTCGGGGCTAGCCCCCTCCCGGAGGGCGCCTCGGGGCTAGCCCCCTCCCGGAGGGCGCCTCGGGGCTAGCCCCCTCCCGGAGGGCGCCTCGGGGCTAGCCCCCTCCCGGAGGGCGCCTCGGGGCTAGCCCCCTCCCGGAGGGCGCCTCGGGGCTAGCCCCCTCCCGGAGGGCGCCTCGGGGCTAGCCCCCTCCCGGAGGGCGCCTCGGGGCTAGCCCCCTCCCGGAGGGCGCCTCGGGGCTAGCCCCCTCCCGGAGGGCGCCTCGGGGCTAGCCCCCTCCCGGAGGGCGCCTCGGGGCTAGCCCCCTCCCGGAGGGCGCCTCGGGGCTAGCCCCCTCCCGGAGGGCGCCTCGGGGCTAGCCCCCTCCCGGAGGGCGCCTCGGGGTTAGCCCCCTCCCGGAGGGCGCCTCGGGGCTAGCCCCCTCCCGGAGGGCGCCTCGGGGCTAGCCCCCTCCCGGAGGGCGCCTCGGGGCTAGCCCCCTCCCGGAGGGCGCCTCGGGGCTAGCCCCCTCCCGGAGGGCGCCTCGGGGCTAGCCCCCTCCCGGAGGGCGCCGCGGGGCTAGCCCCCTCCCGGAGGGCGCCGCGGGGCTAGCCCCCTCCCGGAGGGCGCCTCGGGGCTAGCCCCCTCCCGGAGGGCGCCTCGGGGCTAGCCCCCTCCCGGAGGGCGCCTCGGGGCTAGCCCCCTCCCGGAGGGCGCCTCGGGGCTAGCCCCCTCCCGGAGGGCGCCTCGGGGCTAGCCCCCTCCCGGAGGGCGCCTCGGGGCTAGCCCCCTCCCGGAGGGCGCCGCGGGGCTAGCCCCCTCCCGGAGGGCGCCTCGGGGCTAGCCCCCTCCCGGAGGGCGCCGCGGGGCTAGCCCCCTCCCGGAGGGCGCCGCGGGGCTAGCCCCCTCCCGGAGGGCGCCTCGGGGCTAGCCCCCTCCCGGAGGGCGCCTCGGGGCTAGCCCCCTCCCGGAGGGCGCCTCGGGGCTAGCCCCCTCCCGGAGGGCGCCTCGGGGCTAGCCCCCTCCCTGAGGGCGCCTCGGGGCTAGCCCCCTCCCGGAGGGGGCCTCGGGGCTAGCCCCCTCCCGGAGGGCGCCTCGGGGCTAGCCCCCTCCCGGAGGGCGCCTCGCGGCTAGCCCCCTCCCGGAGGGCGCCTCGGGGCTGGCCCCCTCCCGGAGGGCGCCTCGGGGCTAGCCCCCTCCCGGAAGGCGCCTCGGGGCTAGCCCCCTCCCGGAGGGCGCCTCGGGGCTAGCCCCCTCCCGGAGGGCGCCTTGGGGCTAGCCCCCTCCCGGAGGGCGCCTCGGGGCTAGCCCCCTCCCGGAGGGCGCCTCGGGGCTAGCCCCCTCCCGGAGGGCGCCGCGGGGCTAGCCCCCTCCCGGAGGGCGCCTCGGGGCTAGCCCCCTCCCGGAGGGCGCCTCGGGGCTAGCCCCCTCCCGGAGGGCGCCTCGGGGCTAGCCCCCTCCCGGAGGGCGCCTCGGGGCTAGCCCCCTCCCGGAGGGCGCCGCGGGGCTAGCCCCCTCCCGGAGGGCGCCTCGGGGCTAGCCCCCTCCCGGAGGGCGCCTCGGGGCTAGCCCCCTCCCGGAGGGCGCCTCGGGGCTAGCCCCCTCCCGGAGGGCGCCTCGGGGCTAGCCCCCTCCCGGAGGGCGCCTCGGGGCTAGCCCCCTCCCGGAGGGCGCCTCGGGGCTAGCCCCCTCCCGGAGGGCGCCTCGGGGCTAGCCCCCTCCCGGAGGGCGCCGCGGGGCTAGCCCCCTCCCGGAGGGCGCCTCGGGGCTAGCCCCCTCCCGGAGGGCGCCTCGGGGCTAGCCCCCTCCCGGAGGGCGCCTCGGGGCTAGCCCCCTCCCGGAGGGCGCCTCGGGGCTAGCCCCCTCCCGGAGGGCGCCTCGGGGCTAGCCCCCTCCCGGAGGGCGCCTCGGGGTTAGCCCCCTCCCGGAGGGCGCCTCGGGGCTAGCCCCCTCCCGGAGGGCGCCTCGGGGCTAGCCCCCTCCCGGAGGGCGCCTCGGGGCTAGCCCCCTCCCGGAAGGCGCCTGGGGGCTAGCCCCCTCCCGGAGGGCGCCTCGGGGCTAGCCCCCTCCCGGAGGGCGCCTCGGGGCTAGCCCCCTCCCGGAGGGCGCCTCGGGGCTAGCCCCCTCCCGGAGGGCGCCTCGGGGCTAGCCCCCTCCCGGAAGGCGCCTCGGGGCTAGCCCCCTCCCGGAGGGCGCCTCGGGGCTAGCCCCCTCCCGGAAGGCGCCTCGGGGCTAGCCCCCTCCCGGAGGGCGCCTCGGGGCTAGCCCCCTCCCGGAGGGCACCTCGGGGCTAGCCCCCTCCCGGAGGGCGCCTCGGGGCTAGCCCCCTCCCGGAGGGCGCCTCGGGGCTAGCCCCCTCCCGGAGGGCGCCTCGGGGCTAGCCCCCTCCCGGAGGGCGCCTCGGGGCTAGCCCCCTCCCGGAGGGCGCCTCGGGGCTAGCCCCCTCCCGGAGGGCGCCTCGGGGCTAGCCCCCTCCCGGAGGGCGCCTCGGGGCTAGCCCCCTCCCGGAGGGCGCCTCGGGGCTAGCCCCCTCCCGGAGGGCGCCTCGGGGCTAGCCCCCTCCCGGAGGGCGCCTCGGGGCTAGCCCCCTCCCGGAGGGCGCCTCGGGGCTAGCCCCCTCCCGGAGGGCGCCTCGGGGCTAGCCCCCTCCCGGAGGGCGCCTCGGGGCTAGCCCCCTCCCGGAGGGCGCCTCGGGGCTGGCCCCCTCCCGGAGGGCGCCTCGGGGCTAGCCCCCTCCCGGAGGGCGCCTCGGGGCTAGCCCCCTCCCGGAGGGCGCCTCGGGGCTGGCCCCCTCCCGGAGGGCGCCTGGGGGTAGATCCATCCCGGAGGGCGCCTCGGGGCTAGCCCCCTCCCGGAGGGCACCTAGGGGCTAGCCCCCTCCCGGAGGGCGCCGCGGGGCTAGCCCCCTCCCGGAAGGCACCTGGGGCTAGCCCCCTCCCGGAGGGCGCCTCGGGGCTAGCCCCCTCCCGGAGGGCGCATCGGGGCTAGCCCCCTCCCGGAGGGCGCCTCGGGGCTAGCCCCCTCCCGGAGGGCGCCTCGGGGCTAGCCCCCTCCCGGAGGGCGCCGCGGGGCTAGCCCCCTCCCGGAGGGCGCCTCGGGGCTAGCCCCCTCCCGGAAGGCGCCTCGGGGCTAGCCCCCTCCCGGAGGGCGCCTCGGGGCTAGCCCCCTCCCGGAGGGCGCCTCGGGGCTAGCCCCCTCCCGGAGGGCGCCTCGGGGCTAGCCCCCTCCCGGAGGGCGCCTCGGGGCTAGCCCCCTCCCGGAGGGCGCCTCGGGGCTAGCCCCCTCCCGGAGGGCGCCTCGGGGCTAGCCCCCTCCCGGAGGGCGCCTCGGGGCTAGCCCCCTCCCGGAGGGCGCCTCGGGGCTAGCCCCCTCCCGGAGGGCGCCTCGGGGCTAGCCCCCTCCCGGAGGGCGCCTCGGGGCTAGCCCCCTCCCGGAGGGCGCCTCGGGGCTAGCCCCCTCCCGGAGGGCGCCTCGGGGCTAGCCCCCTCCCGGAGGGCGCCTCGGGGCTAGCCCCCTCCCGGAGGGCGCCTCGGGGCTAGCCCCCTCCCGGAGGGCGCCTCGGGGCTAGCCCCCTCCCGGAGGGCGCCTCGGGGCTAGCCCCCTCCCGGAGGGCGCCTCGGGGCTAGCCCCCTCCCGGAGGGCGCCTCGGGGCTAGCCCCCTCCCGGAGGGCGCCTCGGGGCTGGCCCCCTCCCGGAGGGCGCCTCGGGGCTAGCCCCCTCCCGGAGGGCGCCTCGGGGCTAGCCCCCTCCCGGAGGGCGCCGCGGGGCTAGCCCCCTCCCGGAGGGCGCCGCGGGGCTAGCCCCCTCCCGGAGGGCGCCTCGGGGCTAGCCCCCTCCCGGAGGGCGCCTCGGGGCTAGCCCCCTCCCGGAGGGCGCCTCGGGGCTAGCCCCCTCCCGGAGGGCGCCTCGGGGCTAGCCCCCTCCCGGAGGGCGCCTCGGGGCTAGCCCCCTCCCGGAGGGCGCCTCGGGGCTAGCCCCCTCCCGGAGGGCGCCTCGGGGCTAGCCCCCTCCCGGAGGGCGCCTCGGGGCTAGCCCCCTCCCGGAGGGCGCCTCGGGGCTAGCCCCCTCCCGGAGGGCGCCTCGGGGCTAGCCCCCTCCCGGAGGGCGCCTCGGGGCTAGCCCCCTCCCGGAGGGCGCCTCGGGGCTAGCCCCCTCCCGGAGGGCGCCTCGGGGCTAGCCCCCTCCCGGAGGGCGCCTCGGGGCTAGCCCCCTCCCGGAGGGCGCCTCGGGGCTAGCCCCCTCCCGGAGGGCGCCTCGGGGCTAGCCCCCTCCCGGAGGGCGCCTCGGGGCTAGCCCCCTCCCGGAGGGCGCCTCGGGGCTAGCCCCCTCCCGGAGGGCGCCTCGGGGCTAGCCCCCTCCCGGAGGGCGCCTCGGGGCTAGCCCCCTCCCGGAGGGCGCCTCGGGGCTAGCCCCCTCCCGGAGGGCGCCTCGGGGCTAGCCCCCTCCCGGAGGGCGCCTCGGGGCTAGCCCCCTCCCGGAGGGCGCCTCGGGGCTAGCCCCCTCCCGGAGGGCGCCTCGGGGCTAGCCCCCTCCCGGAGGGCGCCTCGGGGCTAGCCCCCTCCCGGAGGGCGCCTCGGGGCTAGCCCCCTCCCGGAGGGCGCCTCGGGGCTAGCCCCCTCCCGGAGGGCGCCTCGGGGCTAGCCCCCTCCCGGAGGGCGCCTCGGGGCTAGCCCCCTCCCGGAGGGCGCCTCGGGGCTAGCCCCCTCCCGGAGGGCGCCTCGGGGCTAGCCCCCTCCCGGAGGGCGCCTCGGGGCTAGCCCCCTCCCGGAGGGCGCCTCGGGGCTAGCCCCCTCCCGGAGGGCGCCTCGGGGCTAGCCCCCTCCCGGAGGGCGCCTCGGGGCTAGCCCCCTCCCGGAGGGCGCCTCGGGGCTAGCCCCCTCCCGGAGGGCGCCTCGGGGTTAGCCCCCTCCCGGAGGGCGCCGCGGGGCTAGCCCCCTCCCGGAGGGCGCCTGCGGGGCTAGCCCCCTCCCGGAGGGCGCCTCGGGGATAGCCCCCTCCCGGAGGGCGCCTCGGGGCTAGCCCCCTCCCGGAGGGCGCCTCGGGGCTAGCCCCCTCCCGGAGGGCGCCGCGGGGCTAGCCCCCTCCCGGAGGGCGCCTCGGGGCTAGCCCCCTCCCGGAGGGCGCCGCGGGGCTAGCCCCCTCCCGGAGGGCGCCTCGGGGCTAGCCCCCTCCCGGAGGGCGCCGCGGGGCTAGCCCCCTCCCGGAGGGCGCCTCGGGGATAGCCCCCTCCCGGAGGGCGCCTCGGGGCTAGCCCCCTCCCGGAGGGTGCCTCGGGGCTAGCCCCCTCCCGGAGGGCGCCTCGGGGCTAGCCCCCTCCCGGAGGGCGCCTCGGGGCTAGCCCCCTCCCGGAGGGCGCCTCGGGGCTAGCCCCCTCCCGGAGGGCGCCTCGGGGCTAGCCCCCTCCCGGAGGGCGCCGCGGGGCAAGCCCCCTCCCGTAGGGCGCCGCGGGGCTAGCCCCCTCCTGGAGGGCGCCTCGGGGCTAGCCCCCTCCCGGAGGGCGCCTTGGGGCTAGCCCCCTCCCGGAGGGCGCCTCGGGGCTAGCCCCCTCCCGGAGGGCGCCTCGGGGCTAGCCCCCTCCCGGAGGGCGCCTCGGGGCTAGCCCCCTCCCGGAGGGCGCCTCGGGGCTAGCCCCCTCCCGGAGGGCGCCTCGGGGCTAGCCCCCTCCCGGAGGGCGCCTCGGGGCTAGCCCCCTCCCGGAGGGCGCCTCGGGGCTAGCCCCCTCCCGGAGGGCGCCTCGGGGCTAGCCCCCTCCCGGAGGGCGCCTGGGGGCTAGCCCCCTCCCGGAGGGCGCCTCGGGGCTAGCCCCCTCCCGGAGGGCGCCTCGGGGCTAGCCCCCTCCCGGAGGGCGCCTCGGGGCTAGCGCCCTCCCGGAGGGCGCCTCGGGGCTAGCCCCCTCCCGGAGGGCGCCTCGGGGCTAGCCCCCTCCCGGAGGGCGCCTCGGGGCTAGCCCCCTCCCGGAGGGCGCCTCGGGGCTAGCCCCCTCCCGGAGGGCGCCTCGGGGCTAGCCCCCTCCCGGAGGGCGCCTCGGGGCTAGCCCCCTCCCGGAGGGCGCCGCGGGGCTAGCCCCCTCCCGGAGGGCGCCGCGGGGTTAGCCCCCTCCCGGAGGGCGCCGCGGGGCTAGCCCCCTCCCGGAGGGCGCCGCGGGGCTAGCCCCCTCCCGGAGGGCGCCTCGGGGCTAGCCCCCTCCCGGAGGGCGCCTCGGGGCTAGCCCCCTCCCGGAGGGCGCCTCGGGGCTAGCCCCCTCCCGGAGGGCGCCGCGGGGCTAGCCCCCTCCCGGAGGGCGCCGCGGGGCTAGCCCCCTCCCGGAGGGCGCCGCGGGGCTAGCCCCCTCCCGGAGGGCGCCGCGGGGCTAGCCCCCTCCCGGAGGGCGCCGCGGGGCTAGCCCCCTCCCGGAGGGCGCCTCGGGGATAGCCCCCTCCCGGAGGGCGCCTCGGGGCTAGCCCCCTCCCGGAGGGTGCCTCGGGGATAGCCCCCTCCCGGAGGGCGCCTCGGGGATAGCCCCCTCCCATAGGGCGCCTCGGGGATAGCCCCCTCCCGGAGGGCGCCTCGGGGCTAGCCCCCTCCCGGAGGGCGCCGCGGGGCTATCCCCCTCCCGGAGGGCGCCGCGGGGCAAGCCCCCTCCCGTAGGGCGCCGCGGGGCTAGCCCCCTCCTGGAGGGCGCCGCGGGGCAAGCCCCCTCCCGGAGGGTGCCTTGGGGCTAGCCCCCTCCCGGAGGGCGCCTCGGGGCTAGCCCCCTCCCGGAGGGCGCCTCGGGGCTAGCCCCCTCCCGGAGGCCGCCTCGGGGCTAGCCCCCTCCCTGAGGGCGCCTCGGGGCTAGCCCCCTCCCGGAGGGCGCCTCGGGGCTAGCCCCCTCCCGGAGGGCGCCTCGGGGCTAGCCCCCTCCCGGAGGGCTCCTCGGGGCTAGCCCCCTCCCGGAGGGCGCCTCGGGGCTAGCCCCCTCCCGGAAGGCGGCTGGGGGCTGGCCCCCTACCGGAGGGCGCCTCGGGGCTAGCCCCCTCCCGGAAGGCGCCTGGTGGCTGGCCCCCTCCCGGAGGGCGCCTGGGGGCTAGCCCTCTCCCGGAAGGCGCCTCGGGGCTGGCCCCCTCCCGGAGGGCGCCTGGGGGCTAGCCCCCTCCCGGAAGGCACCTTGGGGCTAGCCCCCTCCCGGAGGGCGCCACGGGGTAGCCCCTTCCCGGAAGGCGCCTCGGGGCTAGCCCCCTCCCGGAGGGCGCCTCGGGGCTAGCCCCCTCCCAGAGGGCACCTCGGGGCTAGCCCCCTCCAGGAGGGCGCCTCGGGGCTAGCCCCCTCTCGGAGGGCACCTCGGGGCTAGCCCCCTCCCAGAGATCGCCTCGGGGCTAGCCCCCTCCCGGAGGGCGCCTCGGGGCTGGCCCCCTCCCGGAGGGCGCCTCGGGGCTAGCCCCCTCCCGGAGGGCGCCTCGGGGCTGGCCCCTTCCCGGAGGGCGCCTGGGGGTAGATCCATCCCGGAGGGTGCCTCGGGGCTAGCCCCCTCCCGGAGGGCACCTAGGGGCTAGCCCCCTCCCGGAGGGCGCCGCGGGGCTAGCCCCCTCCCGGAAGGCACCTGGGGCTAGCCCCCTCCCGGAAGGCACCTCGGGGCTAGCCAACTCCCAGAGGGCGCATCGGGGCTAGCCCCCTCCCGGAGGGCGCCTCGGGGATAGCCCCCTCCCGGAGGGCGCCTCGGGGTCAGCCCCCTCCCGGAGGGCGCCTAGGGGCTAGCCCCCTCCCGGAGGGCGCCTCGGGGCTAGCCCCCTCCTGGAGGGCGCCTCGGGGCTAGCCCCCTCCCGGAGGGCGCCTCGGGGCTAGCCCCCTCCCGGAGGGCGCCTCGGGGCTAGCCCCCTCCCGGAGGGCGCCTCGGGGCTGGCCCCCTCCTGGAGGGCGCCTCGGGGCTAGATCCCTCCCGGAGGGCGCCTCGGGGCTAGCCCCCTCCCGGAGGGCACCTAGGGGCTAGCCCCCTCCCGGAGGACGCCTGGGGGCTAGCCCCCTCCCGGAAGGCACCTGGGGCTAGCCCCCTCCCGGAAGGCGCCTCGTGGCTAGCCTCCTCCCGGAGGGCGGTTGGAGGCTAGCCCCCTCCCGGAGGGCGCCTCGGGGCTAGACCCCTCCCGGAGGGCGCCTCGGGGCTAGCCCCCTCCCGGAGGGCGCCTCGGGGCTAGACCCCTCCCGGAGGGCACCTAGGGGCTAGCCCCCTCCCGGAGGGCGCCTAGGGGCTAGCCCCCTCCCGGAGGGTGCCTCGGGGCTAGCCCCCTCCCGGAGGGCGCCTCGGGGCTAGCCCCCTCCCAGAGTCAAAGTCAAAGTCAAAGTCAAAAATTTTATTCCATCAAAAATGGCTATTACATGATAATTAATCTAATTACAAATTACAATGTAAAATGTCAAAATAAAACAAATGAAATTTGCAAAGCACAAAATCAAAATATTTACACATTAAAGTAAGCATACATACACTTCGTCTACCCAATGGGAGGATAATAATGAGACTAAAATCACTTATTAAGCAGGTGATTTAAAAGATGAGATTTAAGTGAGGGTAATGTTTGGCAGCTTCTTAAGTTTGCGGGTAAAGAGTTCCAAAGTCTCGGGCCCATTACATTTAAGGCTCTTGCCCCAATGCCAGTGGAAGTTCTGGGCACGTAAAAAGAATTCTGATATCTGGTGTTGACGTTATTGATACGCACTTGATTAACTGTTGGCAATGAGAAGAGCCATTCCGGTAATATTCCATGATTTATTTTAAAAACTAAAAGACAGATATTATATAAGAACTTCATGTCCATCCTTAGCCAACCCAATCTCTCAAAGAGGGGAGTCACCTGATCATATTTATGCACCCCCCCTATGGCAACTCTTGCAGCAAAATTCTGGAGCCTTTTCACTCGTAACATCTGGGTCTTAGTCGTGGAACCCCAAACACTCAGACAGTAGTTGAGAATACTTAAAATTAATGTTTGTACTACAATTACCCTACAATCAGGCTCGAATCTTTCATAGACTCTGTTCAAGTAAATAAGGGTCCCGTTCACTTTTTTATGTAGTTCATCGATATGAAAATTAAATGTCATGGTACTGTCCATAATAACTCCTAGATTTTTAACCTTATTAGATGGGAAGAGTGAAACATTGTTGAAATTTATACTGATGTTCTCAGGAATGCGGGACAGGTATTGATTTGATCCAAAAATAACAAATTTAGTTTTATTTTCGTTCAGTAAACGACCATTACTGTTAAAATAACTTTTGGCACAGTTTAATATATCTTCAGCCCTTTTTAAGATTTCAGGAATTCTATCAATATCACCAGTAAGCATAATCTGGGTGTCATCAGCATACATAACAAGTAGGCAATCTCTTATAAATTGAGGTAAATCATTAACATATATTAGGAAAAGCAGAGGACCCAAAATTGAACCCTGAGGAACGCCAAAACTGATATCTAAAGAAGAAGAGAGAGTCGAGCCCATTCGAACTGATTGAATTCGATCTTTCAGATAATTTTCGAACCAAAATGAGTCAACATGAACTTTGGAAAGTTTTCTCATTAGAATTTGATGGTGTACACTGTCAAATGCTTTAGACAAATCTAACAATAATAAAAGTGATATTTTCTTATTTTCAATATTACTATAAATTTTATCAGTAATTTTAAGTAGGGCCGTCTCGGTCGAAAGTTTAGGCCGAAAACCGTGTTGTTCTTCACATAATAGACAATTTGATTCAAGGAAATTTATTAACTGGGTGGCAACTACCTTCTCAAGTATTTTAGACAGAATGCTGAGAAGAGAGATTGGCCTATAATTTTCAACATTATTAGTATCTCCACTCTTAAAAACGGGGATGATATAGGGATGCTTCCAGAGGTTAGGATAAATGCCTGTAACAATGGATGTATTAACAATGACTAAAATGAAAAATACTGTAACTGGCAATGAGTCAATTAGGAAGCGAAGTTGTATCCCATCGGAACCACAAGAGTTTGTTGGTTTGAGGTTCTTTATGATAAGAATAAGTGTGACTAAATCGATTGGGTGCGGTCTAAAATTATTGATAATATTTCTTTCAGCTGGAGGCTGGCAATTATGTGGTTGATTAATAATCAAGTCATTATTATCTTGGGACTATTCATATGTGGACTTACCTATTTCAGCAAAATACTTATTAAAATTATTCACTCGCTTTTCCACATTATCACTGGGAAGGTCAGTATTTTCTAAGATTTCCTTATTTGCAGGAATTATTCTTTTTATAACATTCCAAGTTCCTTTGATATTTCCCCTATACTTGGAAAATTCTTCCCTGAAATGATTTTTCTTCTTTTCGGACAACATTGTTTTAGTAAGGTTTCTTTCTCTTCTATAGGCTCTTTCCAACTCGGAGTTTTGTCTATCAGATTTAAATTGCCTTAGGAGGTCATCTCTCCTTTTCATTTGCTCTTTTAACTGAGAGTCAATCCACGGGGCAGGAGGGCGTGTCATGACTTTGGTTGTAAGAGGGGCACATTCATTTAAAGAGGTCGCCTCGGGGCTAGCCCCCTCCCGGAGGGCGCCTTTTTCTTAGTTATCATTCTTTGAACAATAAAAAAATGTTTTCTAAATCAAGAAAATAAGCTCTCTCTGACAAATTACAAAACAAAATAATGACTTAAGTTTTCGTCTTAAAAGTGTGATAAAATACGTTTTTTGTCAGTTGTTATTCATAGAAAACGTTCCTAGATACATTAAAGAGCGTTTATCCCTAACTGCAACGTTAGAAACGTTTTGATAGTTTTATTTTTCTAATGGATATCTAAATATACTAACTTTGGTGTACACTTTCAATGGAGTTCATCGTTATTCGTCTGAGTTCTAATTCATCATTTTAAATTGCCATTCCCGTCATTTCTAAATATTCTTCTTAATTCAATATGACAAATGTGTTTGTTTCTTGTAACTGTCAATGTTTTTGAGTTGTTTTGCCTCTACTCCGTGTCTGCCTTCATTTATTTATCTGCTGTAGTCACCCCTTCTCCCGCTTATTTCGCGTAAAGATTCCTGGTAAGGGTTTCTTTCTAAATAATAT
>JAXCGZ010002949.1:0-15000 GCA_037179515.1 Halocaridina rubra | reverse complement strand
CATTAATAATAAAAAATGGGTATATATTTTTTTAATCATTCAATGGACCGGTAACGTGAGGGTAATAATTAAATGCTAAAAAAATTATGAATAAGAGATGTAACTACATAAATGTTGAATGCCTTGAAAGAATTTATCTATGAAAATCAATAATTATATGATGAATGTATATTTTGCTCAATTATTATAGAGATATAAAACATTTTTTTTTCACTTATGAGGTTCTTATACACTCGAAGAAATAAGATAAAAACGTTAACATATACTCAATTTATCTCCTGCTTTAAGAGAGTGAGATGAAGAGATATTGCCTTTAAGTTTATCACAAACATATTTCATCGTAAGCTTAAATACTTGAAAGAACTTCAGTGTTCTTTACCTATTGAGTTATTAAAAGCTGATATATTCCGTTGTTCAAATGGGCAAACATTTATAAATACTAATTACTCATAAAACACTTGTAAGTTAATTATATCCGATGATCAAAGAGATATAAACACTTAACATAAACTGATTATATCTTTTGCTTAATTTTGTTCAAAATCTTGAATGCTCCTTACTAGGCACTTCACCTAAGCTGCTCATATGCTTTTGATTAATTACGTGGAAGAGCCAAATGGCACTAAAATTCAGGAATATTTAAAACGTGAATATGGTTTTAAATATAAATAAGATTTAGAAATAGAAATATATATTTCTTGAATTACGAATATTTCTTTTAAAATATGAATATGTCTTGCAAAATGTAAATATATCACATAAAATTTTTTATATCATATGTTCAAACAAGTGAAAGATTTTGAGTGTAGTTTAATGATGGGATGTGATGCACATCCCCTGACAATTATATATATTTTTACATTGAGTTCTCCAAGTATGTTATATTATTAGCTAAATAACTTTTGGCAGCATAAACCAAGCTTCATCGGCGAGAAGGGCAATAACTATAATAAAAATAAATAAAATATGCCTACCATTTATGCAACAGAGTCCATTTTTGGGATTTAAAAAAAATGCATGTTTGCCACAAACGTTAGGTTCAAACATTTAATAGTAATCTTATATTCATGGAAGGCATAAAATAAATAATAAATTTCTTATATCAATATTTCTGTAAAATATAGGAACGCTCATACATACATACATATATGCATACATATATGCGTACGTATATATATATATATATATATATATATATATATATATATATATATATATATATATATATATATATATATATATATATATATATATATATATATATATACATACATATAGTGATATGTATATGTATATAAATCATTTTTTTACCCCGACTGAGACTTGAACCTAGGGTTTATAATTACTACGCCAAGGCACTGCCAACTACACCGCTGGAGGTTAAGAGGAAACACACCTTTTAGCTTATATCTGCTAAAGTAGGAATAAAGACATTCTATATGAATGCCACAATGTTCATATTACACTTTCCCCAACCTCACTCGTGGTCTTGTTTTCGCTTTTAATTTTACTCCCTATCACATTCCGGACCAACAATAACCAAAAAATCACATTACATATGTGAAAACCTGAATATTTTTTTTCCCGACCGGAACTTAAACCTATTACTTATAATTACTAAGTCAAGGCACTGCCAACTACACCACAGAAGGTTAAAAGGAAACTAACCTTATAGATTATATCTGCTATAGTTGGAATGAACGCATTCTATCTGATTGCCACTATGTTCATATTACAGCTTCCTCAATCTCACACGTGGTTTCGTTTTCGCATTGAATTGAACTCCCAATCTCATTCTGGACCAACTATAAGCAAATAAGCACTTTACATATGTGAAAACATGAATAATTTTTTACCCCCACCGGGACTTTAATCTGCACTTATAATTACTAAGCCAAGGCTTAGTAATTATAGATTGAGAGTTGAATTAAATGCGAAAACGAAGCCAATAGTGAGGTATGGGAAACTGTAATATGAACTTAATGGGATTCAGATAGAAGGCGTTCATTCCAAGTATAGCAGATATAAGCTATAAGGTCTGTTTCCTTTTAACCTTCTGTGGTGTAGTTGCTAGCACCTTGGCTTAGTAATTGTAAGTCATAGATTCAATTCCCGCTAGGGGTAAAGATTTATTCATGTCTTCACATACGTAATATGCTTATTTGGTTGTTGTTGGTCCCGAATGTGATTGGGAGTTGAATTAAATGTGAAAACGAAACCACGAGTGAGGTTGGGGAAACTATAATAGTTGCATTTAGATAGAATGCATTCATTCCTACTATAGCAGGTATTAGTTATAAGGTATGTTTCCTTATAAACTTTTGTGGTGTAGTTGGTAGCGCCTTCGCTTAATAATTACAAGTCCTAGGTTCAATTCCAGGTAGAGGTAAAAAAATATTCATGTAATGTGTTTTTTGTATACATTATATATATATATATATATATATATATATATATATATATATATATATATATATATATATATATATATATATATATATATATATATATATATATGTATGTATGTATGTATGTATGTATGTATGTATGTATGTATGTATGTATGTATGTATGTATGTATGTATGTATGTATGTATGTATGTATGTATGTATGAATGTATGAATGTATGTATGTATGTATGTATGTATGTATGTATGTATGTATGTATGTATGTATGTATGTATGTATGTATATATATATATATATATATATATATATATATATATATATATATATATATATATATATATATATATATATATATATATATATTATATATATAATTTAATTATTCCTTTACAATATTTTAAATTAAGTTAAACAGTTTGCCAGAGTAATCGATTATATCACTAGAGAATTAAAACAAAAACCCATTAAGGTTTTAGCAGTTACGGAAACCAGTGATTGGCAATCAATCTTTGGAAAAGCTTCAATTTCATTTACTAGGCCATGTCGTGATACTTGTAAAAAGCAATACAATTTCCGCTATATGATGCCTGGGAACAGAGGTGGGTAAATACGAGTTGAAAAGAGAGAATGAGTAAGTGATAGATAGGTAGATAGACTGATATATGGACGGTTGAACGGACGGCTTAGAGGGAGAGAGAAGTTAAAAAAAGGAAAATAGACAGACAGACAGACAGACAGACAGACAGACAGATAGGCCGACAGACAGGCAGGCAGATAGATTTAAAGAGAGAGATAGAGAAAGAGAGATGGAAAAAAGGTAGACAGAAAAATATAATACAATAGTCAGATCTCTGGAAATCGATAATTTCGCCATTTCTAAGGATTAGTCTTGAGTTATGGAAAAAATTCTTCCTCTCTGATTCTCGAAAATGAATCATGCTACCAAGAGTCCACATGCAAAACCACATTTTACTATCTGGGAAGGAAAACAATATGGGTACTACAACATGTTGTTGTGAGCCTTCCAACCGAATGCTATTCCAAAGCAACTATTAAGACCAAGTGCTGTTCCAAATTCGCATACAAAATTCTCCAGTTTTCCAAATATCTTGAAAAACAAGTATAAGAAGCAATTCATGTTCCATATTATTCCTAGTCGGTATATAAAGCTTTCACATGCAGCAAAATAACTTATTTGTCGGACTCGCTTTCTCCACAGGTGTTCCATACTCCTGGAATATAAACTCTGGAAAAACAAGAATACTCGGAAAAGTAAATTGAGTGAAAATTAAAAAAAAGAGAGTACAAATAAAATTCGTGTGGTAAAAGACGGATCTCTTTCCTGTGGCGGAGGAAAATGCCAATATTAAAAAAAAAAAAAAGTTATTTCCAAATAGAAATTCACGCTTTAAAAACAAGGAGCTTTTATCGAAGGCAAGAAAAATTGAATAACTTCTTAACTTTTTGTAAAGTTTGCATTTGTTCTCATGCAGATATATGTATATATATGTGTGTGTGTGTGTGTGTGTGTGTGTGTGTGTGTGTGTGTGTGTGTGTGTGTGTGTGTGTGTGTGTGTGTGTGTGTGTGTGTGTGTGATTACCTAATTGTGATTACCTAATTGTGTTTACGGGAAAGAGCCCAAAGCTCGTATCTTCCCGTCTCCTGATCGGTTCCATTTTATACTTAGTGATACTTATCATACCTGTCCTTAAAACTATGGATTGAGATAGCATTAACTACCTCCTCGCTAAGCCAATTCCAATTATCAACTACTCTTACACTGAAAAAGTATTTCCTTACATCCTGCAAAGAAGTTTTCTTACGAAGCTTCAAACTATGACCTCTAGTTCTAGAGCCAGCCATATCAAAATATCGATCCCTATCCACTCTATCATAACCATGAAGGAATTTCAAGACTGTCACCATATCCCCCCTCACTCTTCTAGCTTCGAGTGATGGTAAGTCTAATTCCCTCAGCCTCTCATCATAACTGAGATTGCGTATTTCTGGCACCAGTTTCGTGGCATGTCTGTGTGAGTGTGTGTTTCAGGATTCGAAATAAGAGTCTGTATAATAGGATATCCGGTCCAGGTCTTTATGACGGCTGAATCTTGCAAACCTCAGTGTGTGAAAAGGAGAATCTGTTTGGTATCACGACTTACATAAACTGTCCAGATGTACTTAACAGTTCAGAAGATCAATTCTGCTCTTGGACGAAAAGGAATCGATATTGTTGCACCTCACCGTTGTGAATGACGATTCTCTGGTCAAAGAGTATGCTGCAAAGTTACCTGTGATTTTGGGTGTTATTAGATCTCTGATTCTGGGTTTAATTATTATGTGTGTCATCTGCTGTTGTTGCTGTCCATTCTGCCTTCTGCACAAACGACGCAACAAGGGTGCCATTCATAACCTGAACACAGCTAATGTAACCGTAACACAACCACTTCAACCCATGCAGCATCAGCAGCCATATCCACCAGCTCAACCATATGCCCATCAGCCATATCCTGCTCAACCTGGGTATCCACCACAACAACCGTATTCCCAACAACCTGGATACCCACCTCAGCAGCCCTGTCCTCCACAGCAAGGATACCCTTCACAGCCATATCCACCTCAAGGAACTGTGTACCCAGATAGTACAAATATGTAAGCCTTGAGAATTCAATATTTAATTACTGTGGTGGCGGTCACAACATCAAAAAAGCCCCAACGTATTCCCTATGTGTCGTAAGAGGCGACTAAAAGTGGACGGGGCTAGCGAACTGGGAATCCCCCTCTAGTATTAACCTCCTGCGAGACGTCACAGAAGAAGGGGAGTAGAGGGGAGAGTAACCTCTCCCCAAACTCTAGGTTTGGGGTGTCTAAAGGTGCGTGGTTGTAGTACAATAGAGAGCAAAAGATGTGAGATTGGATATATGTTTGGTAGGAGGAGGATGGATGTATTGGCATTGTGTGAGACGAAGATGAAAGGAAAAGGAGAAGTGGCATTTGGTGATGTGACAAGTAGGGTGTCTGGGGTTGAAAGGAGAAGACCGAGAGAAGGTGTGGCATTATTGTTGAGTGAATGGATGATAAATGAGGTAGTGGAATGAAAAGAAGCGAGGCTAATAGGGGTGAGGGCTAGGATAGGTAGGGAATGTTAGGCTTTTGTTAGTGCGTATGGGCCAGGATGTGAGAGAAGTGAGAAAAAGCGGGATACATTCTGGAATGAGTTAACTAGGTGTGTGGATGGTCTGAGTAGAAGAAACTGTGTAGTTATGTTGGGTGACTTGAATGCCAATGTGGGTGGTGGAGAGGGAGAAGGTGTTGTAGGAAGTATGTTGTACCAGGTGGGAATAAGAGTGTCGAGAGACTGGTAGATATGTGTGTGGAGAAAGAATTGGTGATAGGTAATAGTTTTTTTCATGAAGAAATAAATAAATAAGTATACGTGGATGAGAGTGGCAAATGGAAGAGTGAAAGAAAGAGCATTGATGGATTATGTGTTGGTAGCAAAGAGCATGATTGGTAGAGTGAAAGATGTGCATGCATTTAGGGGTGTGGTTGCTGGGATGCCTGATAATTTTTTGGTTGAAGCAAAAGTGGTAGTAGCAAAAGAGTGGGGAAATAGAGTGGGGGGATGTAGAAGTGCAATGGTGAAGGTGGAAGAGTTGAAAAAGCCAGAGAACAGCCAGGGATATCAGGACAGGTTGAAAGTGGTATATGGCACGGTGAAAAAAAAGAGAAGTTGGGGAGTTAGAGGAGGAATGGGGTTGATGAAAGAATGTTTTGTGGGACATGCAAGTGATGTGGAGAGAGGTTTGCTGGAGGTGGCATGAGGAGGGGCAGTGAGTGGTGGAATGAAGGGGGTGAAAATGAAGGTGTAAGAGAAAAAGAGGGCTTTTGAGGAATGGCTGCAGTGTAAAAGTAGGGAGAAGTATGAAAGATATAGGAAGAAAAATGTGGAAACCAAGCGGAAGGTAGAGGAAGAGAAGTGGTTGGCAAATGTAAGGTTGGGACAGGATTTTAGTAGGTCATATGAGGAGAAAAAAGAGAAGTTTTGGAAAGAAGTGAAGAGAGTAAGGAAGGGTAGATCGAGGATACAATGCAAGGAAAAGATGGGTAGAATATTTTGAGTGCTTGCTGAACGTTGAGGAAGATAGAGAGGCAGCTATAATGGCAGTGGGGGTGTTCAAGTGCCAGTGATGGAAGATGAAAATGAAAGAGAGATTACAAAAGATGAGGTGGAAAGGGCATTGTATGAAGCGAAAGCTGGTAAAGCACCTGGAATGGATGGTGTGAGAGCGGAGATGTTGAAAGAAGGGGATGTGACTGCACTGAAATGGTTTGTGAGAGTGTGTAATATATGCTTTATGTTGCCAATGGTGCCAGTGGAATGGGTGCTTGCTTGTATAGTGCCCCTATACATATGTAAGGGAGATGTGTATGAATGCAGTAATTTTAGGGGTATAAGTTCGTTTTTTGTGGTAGGAAAAGTATATGGTAGAATACTATTTAATAGGATTAGGGATAAGACAGAAAATGTGATCTCGGAAGTGCAGAGTAGTTTTAGGAGAGGTAGAGGTTGCATAGATCAGATTTTTATAGTTAGGCAGTTATGTGAGAAATATTTAGCAAATGGTAAGGATGTGTATTTTGCATTTTTGGGTCTGGAGAAAGCGTATGATAGAGTTGATAGTGAGGCAATGTGGAATGTTTTGAGGTTATATGGAATTAATGGTAAACAGTTGCATGCAGTGAAGAGTTTGTATGAGGGCTATAGAGTTTGTGTTAGGGTAGGGAATGAAGTGAGTGAGTGGCTTCCAGTGAGTGTGGACCTGAGACAGGGATGTGTGATGTCACCATGGCACTTCAATTTGCATAGTGATTGAGTCGCAAGAGAGGTGAATGAGCGAGTGTGTGGTCGAGGTTTGAGAATGGTAGATGGGGATGATAACGAGTGGGAGCTGAATCAGATGCTGATTTGGAATGGTGTGTGATAGAAGGAAGTTGCGAGTGAATGTGGGAAAGACTAAGGTTATGAGGTGGAGAAGAAATGGGGATTTTGCTGGATTGAATGTTATGTTGAATGGAGAGACACTTGAGGAAGTTGATCAGTTTAAATATTTAGGCTCGGTTATAGCTGCAAATGGTGCAGTGGGAGCAGATGTCTGTCAAAGAGTGAATGAAGGATGTAAAGTGTTGGGTGCTTTGAAAGGCGTGATGAAGAATAGAGGGTTGGAAATGAATGTTAAGAAAGCTTTGCATGAAAAAGTGGTTGTGCCAACTGTGATGTATGGATCAGAGTTATGGGGTATGAAAGTAAGTGAGAGACGGAAAATAAATGTGTTTGAGATGAAATGCCTGAGGAGTATGATTGGTGTATCTCGGTTGGATAGCGTTAGGAATGAAGTGGTGAGAGCAAGAACGGGTGTGAGGTGAGAAATTGCAGCCAGAGCAGATATGAATATTCTGAGATGGTTTGGCCATGTGGAAAGGATGGATGATGAAAGACTGCTGAAAAAGGTGATGAATGCGAGAGTTGATGGGAGAAATGCTAGATGGAGGCCTAGGTTTGGGTGGATGGATGGAGTAAGGAGAACCCTGAATGATAGTAGGATGGATGTGAGGGAAGCAATTGAGCGTGCTAGGAATAGGAATGAGTGCCGAGCAATTGTGACGCAGCTCTGATGGGCATTTGCTGTTACAACAGGGCGCAACTTACAGAGGTAGCCCTGTGATTGGGGCAGTAAGGGAGTTAGCAGTTGTGAAGCGACACAGGTTGTGGAAGATCCGGGAGGATGGACTGTGGCACTCCAGCAGTGCCATCTTAACGGTCGCTAGCTCTCTCGTCATTGCTCATAGAGCAAAGTAATCCCCTTATTGTTTTATTTTTTTTATGTCTGCTACCCCCCAATTAAAGGGGGAAACAGCCAAGGTAGATAGAATATATATATATATATATATATATATATATATATATATATATATATATATATATATATATATATATATATATATATATATATATATATATATATATATATATATATATATATATATATATATATATATATATATATATATATATATATATGGATGGATGGATGGATGGATGGATGGATGGATGGATGGATGGATGGATGGATGGATGGATGGATGGATGGATGGATGGATGGATGGATGGATGGATGGATGGATGGATGGATGGATGGATGGATGGATGGATGGATGGATGGATGGATGGATGGATGGATGGATGGATGGATGGATGGATGGATGGATGGATGGATGGATGGATGGATGGATGGATGGATGGATGGATGGATGGATGGATGGATGGATAGATAGATAGATAGATAGATAGATAGATAGATAGATAGATAGATAGATAGATAGATAGATAGATAGATAGATAGATAGATAGATAGAATATATATATATATATATATATATATATATATATATATATATATATATATATATATATATATATATATATATATATATATATAGATATATATATATATATATATAGATATATATATATATATATATATATATATATATATATATATATATATATATATATATATATATATATATATATATGTAGTCGCCGTGGCTCAATCGGTAGCGTCTCCGACTCTGAGGCGTCAGGTCGAGGGTTCGCGCCCCGTCACGGTCTGAGGTTAGCAAAGGCATGCACTCAGCGTAAGGATTACATCTGCCAAAACAAGTCCTTCGCAAGAAGGCAACCGTCCTAGCCCTTGGTAGATAAGGGAGTCCGTGACGTAAAACCGGAACCGGAACTATATATATATATATATATATATATATATATATATATATATATATATATATATATATATATATATATATATATATATATATATATATATATATATATATATATATATATATATATATATATATATATATATATATATATATATATCCAAGATTTCTATAAAAATTTGCCCTTAACAGCAGTAAACAATTACTGAGTAGATGATAAGCAATTAGGCAAAGTAATGAAACACGAAAATAGCTTTCCAGAAAACTAAATCAATAAAGCATAGGACACAGTATCGCATATTGGCACTAACTGGCACTCAGTGATAAAACGCGATAATCAATGACTGACTTTCGCAGGTATGATCACACCTTGAGGAGTTAGTTTATCCCCCAGTTCCAACCTGCTCCTCACTAATATTCGAATATCAACTGATTATGACACATAAAACTGAGCATTTTCATCAGCAATAAAGCAATGATTTCTACTATCTAATATTCAATAGTACTCTACGCTTCTACCTCATAGCCACGAAAAAATGGCACTAATGCCAATAGCTTAAAGGGTGAATTGAAATCTGAATCAAGCCAAAGGACATCAAATACAAAATAGTACATCCTGAAATATAATATATTATAGATATCTACTATTTACTTTACTGCCAAATGGAAATTATATATTAATTTCAATGGCATTAACGACGTATTGAAGTCCTATTCAAATATATGGGTATCAGTTACAAAGTATTAAATCATGAAATCTAATATCATAAATAGTTCTATTCTCCTACTTAGAAGCTAATGAAGGATTCGATATTGATATGAATAACACATGTGGAGTATGTAAGCTCGGTTCGTACCCATAAACATCTGTCAGGATGTACATAATATTGAAACTAATTTTACACAATACATTTTTTTGAAGCCAAGAGAATATAAAACACTAAAATTAATCGCAATAACGGTGTATTTGAGCCATTTTCATATGAATGTGGATCAGATGCTATGTATTACATAGCAAAATCTAATATTTCAAAAAAATTACTCATTGACATTGATGATAACAGAAGGTGGTGCAACAGTTTCAATGGCACAACAGGTGTACTCAAACTATATTCAAATGAAAAGGCATCAGTTACAAAGTATCAGATCATGAAATCTAATATTCAAAGCAATTCTACATAGCTGCATAGTAAGTAGATAGAAATATGACCATTTCAATAGCATTAACGGTGTATTAAAGCCATTCTAATAAATGGGTTTGTTGTATTAATCCTCTATTGCTTGGCTAAGAGAAAACGACATGATTAATTTCATTCGAAATGACGGAATATTCCATTCTACTTCACGTGAATGGGAGAAGGTTCTCTTTCAATTATTTAAAAAAAATAAATGTTACAGCATAATTGCTGTTTTAATGTTATCGTTCTCTTCATATCTCTTCTATAGCTATTTAAATTATAAGATCGCATCCTTGTAATTATAGTGACTTCAAGGATGATATGATTCCCTTAATTTATATTATTTCTATAATTATATAAGACTCGTAAACAGCTGTAGGGGATGTGATCTTTTTCACGCATATAGGGTGATTGTTATAAAGTTAAATATGATTCTAATATATTCTCAAATTTCATTCATCTTTTTATATCTAATGCTCGCTCACACACCTACTCACATTCTCACTCAATTTCATTCTCATTAACACACTCAGTGGCATAAGTCACGCGCGAATAGTCTCACTCACATAGTCTCAATCATATTCATGCACATACATTCTCCCACACACACTCAATCATACTCGTGCACACATTTGCATTCACACACTCCTAATTTACTCTCACTCACTCACTCACTCACTCACTCACTCACTCTCTCACACACACATACGCACAGAACGCACACATGCACACACGCACACGCACACACACACACACACACACACAAACACTCACCCGTTCATGACATACACACACGTACAAAATGGAACCGATCAGGAGACGGGAAGATAAGAGCTTTGATTTTTCCCTTAATCACAATTAGGAAATCACACACCCTGGGGCATATATTCCCCATGGAAAACAACGAAACACTCATCAAGCATTACTGTTTCATTCCCTCAGGGCTGGCTTTGGATCACACGAACACTCCGCTATGATATTTGTTTTTATTATTTTTCCTCAGCAAAGTTTCAAACCATTTACTTGTCTTCCTATGATAATGCTTTGTGGATGTATATGCATGCGCGTGTATGTATGTGTGTGTGCGTGTATGTATGTATATACGTATGTATATATGTATGTATGTATGCATGTATGTATATATGTGTGTGCGTGCGTGCGTGTGTGTGCGTTTGCATGTGTGTGTGTGTGTGTGTGTGTGTGTGTGTGTGTGTGTGTGTGTGTGTGTGTGTGTGTGTGTGTGTGTGTGTGTGTGTGTGTGTGTGTGTGTGTGTGTGTGTGTGTGTGTATTTTAAATCTTTATGAAATGTGCTATGTAATATCGTTTACCTTTTCAATTATTTTTATACATATGTATATTTACAATAATGTCATTGAACCCTCTTCAAGAGGATTCACTTCTTTTCTTCGTGACTCAAAGACTCTGTTAAAATTTTTCACCAGCCACCTGTTTAAAATCAAACTTCTTCTTCTTTGTCTTCAGCGTCAACCCATTGATACATGGGGTCGCTGTTTATTGCTAGCCTTTTCCTGTTTTTCGGATCTCTCGTATCCTTACCCTTATCCCCTTATCCAGTACATGATTTGCTATAATATATAAATAATTTTCAGTAAATAAATAGACGTGTAATAAGGTCTTATATCCCGTTCATGACAGTCCGTGCTATCCTCAAAAACCAATTTCACCGGGAGTCACTTGGACAATATTGATTAACTCAGTAAATTAAAGATAAAAAGTCTAATTGAATTATACCTTCCCAGCACGATATAAATTGTTCACTTGAGTGGGGTTGAAAGTATCATTATTATAATATTATACTTTCTAAGAAGATATTTAGTTTAAAATTTGAGAGTGTATAACTTGGATCAATACATATTGTTAATTGCATGAAAAAGAAAAAGAATGTTACTCGAGAGAATATAAAACCTTAAGTTCATGAATTCAGAAAATGAATATGACTGTAAAAAATAACTTACGAGACGTAACTCAAAGCAAGATATTGGTTAATAAACACAAGCTACTTAATCTTTAATTATGAAGATGCATATAATAAATAAAAATAAAATATACACCTACTTCATGTAATAATATTCTCGTTTATATGGCTCGCTGTCACGTGCAAGTCCTTTGACTAAGAGCACTTTCAGGAGACTCTTTCCCTATTCAAAGCAAAATATTCTTCGAAACTTCGACGACTTGTTAACAGGGAGTTTAGGAGCAGCCAAAATTTAATTTTAGTTCAAGCTATCTTACATAGGAATTTATTATTATGAATAAAAGCAGTCATGAATTCTGCTATAAAGGATTCTACATACCATTAAAACTTGATATATTAGAAAGAGAAAATAATAAGCAGTAGAGAAAAGTGACACCTAAACTTTATATACTAAATGATTAATAAAAACAACAGCTGTCTGAAATCAATTATAGCTTTTCCTACACAATAATTATAATTTGATCTATTCAGCAAGATGTAGATACAACATGAATAAAAGTAAAAATATAAAGCAAAACTTTCATATAAATTAAATTATCTGTATTAATTAAGTAACTAATGTTAACCCTTTCATTATTATTATTCTTGCAACCAATGATGGGAAGAAATAGACTTGGAATACCATTTACAATAACTATAAAGTAGCGTTAAAAGCAAATATTATAATATTAATCAAATAATAGTTTATGCAGTTACTTCAAAGTGTCACTGCTATGATTTCCCTAAAATCTCGAATCACAAAATATTACATGATCAGGATGTACGTCACGGATTTCCCTTTCTAGTAAAGACTAGAATGGTGCCCCTTTTGGAGGAAATTTAGATTTTGGCAGAGTATGACCGTTACCGAGAGTGAATGCCCTTCCTGACCTAAGACCTTGGCGGGCATCAAACCGACGGCCTGATAAATCAAAGCCACTCATTCTATCATCCTGCCACGGTAGATACAAAACAATACACAAAGTATATAATGTCCAACAACTTACTGATGACTACAATACTCAATGACATATTTTATCCACGTGTTCAACAATTAACAAGAGGAACATAATTTCAGTCCTCAGGACTCTGGAAGATCTCCCCCCTTCACTCTGCAAAGCAGCGTGGCGTCATAAATTCAGTGTAATGGAACAAGAGACACTTCCAGGAAATTAATTTGGGAACTCAAACCTCCTCCTCTTAAGCATTATTTGGTATCTGGGGACCAGAGATTGTTTGGTGGTACACATCAAAGCAAACTTCAAAGCTTATTCGATTTAGTTTACCTTCACTGGATTATAATAATGCTTTGAGAATTTCGCAGCACGAGACAGGGACAACAGTGTGGCTGATGTTTTAGTTTTTCTTTATTTCGAACAGAAGTGAGAGGATTTGCTAAAGGCTCGTGTATGATATTAAAAAATAAAGAACACTGACACACACTTGCAGGATTTCATTCACTTTTATCATTTTCCTCTACTTTACCTTATTTCAAATATGTTGAGATTAAATGTTTTAGAAGAGGAGACTTGAGCAATTGATGCAAAAATAGTGAAAGTGTAAAATTAAATATGAAAAAGATGGTGCAGCATAAAAAATAAATAAGATAAAGAATTAAGAAATGAAAATGAGTAAGAACATATATAAATGAACATAAATTAATAAAGAAGATAATAATGACATAACTTACGAGAATCATGAATTATGTAACTGCAGCTAATAATGTTATGATTTCTTTCATGAGCGTGACACCGTGACAGGCAAAAACTGCCCTCATCAATAAAGGCCCGGGCACGAGAAAATACCGAGACGAAGGAAAAGAAAAAGGTTAAGGACAAGGCAGAGATGAGGTAATGTGACATAAAGGAAAATACAGACAGAAAAAACAGTCAAAGTACAGAGGATAACTATATTTAAGTAGCCTTTGTTTAAACTAAATATATGTGAATAGACATGTTTCAGTACCACAAAACAAATATTTTATGGAATGAAAAGTTTTACACAGCTAAAACTGTTCGGTAATTTGTGTTTCATTTAGTCATCTCATTTATGCATAAATATGTTTCCGATGGATATAGACTGGATTTAATATATTTTAAGGATTTTTCTTTTCCAGGAATCCTAATCTAGCAAAGAAAAAATAATTCCTATTTTCAACAAAAATATTACACCATTTAATAAAATTTATATTTTAGTCATAAGAAGACGCGAAGAATATTAAGCGTAAAATATATTTTTAAAGCTTAGTTTTTAATATCAAGGGTAGACACCGTGGCTCAAGCGGTAGCGTCCGCGACTCTGAGGCGTCAGGTCGAGGGTTCGCGCCCGTCACTGTCTGAAATTAGCAAGGGCATGCACTCAGGGTTAGGATTACATCTGCCAAAACAAGTCCTTCGTAAGAAGGCAACCGTCCTAGCCCTTGGTAGAAAAGGTAGTCTGTGACGTAAAACCGGAATTAGTTTTTAATATAAAGGATTATTCCATCGTTTGTTTTTCTTTGCGTTTTATTGTATTAAAAAAAAAACTAGATTATCCAATGACCACAAAGAAAGTAAACTCATTTTAGTTAAACATTTTCACATTCGTGTAGTTCCGTCATCATTAATTTATATCATCACAGGAAAATAATATAAAAATACGGTGAATGTCTCC
>JAXCGZ010002948.1:0-28778 GCA_037179515.1 Halocaridina rubra | reverse complement strand
TTTGCATTTTTACGTCACCCTTACACAATGCGTTTGAAGCCACCCCATCTAGCTGAGGCTCAAGGTGAATAGGCTTATATATTGATTGAAGTGAAGTAATATTTAGGAACTTCATATAGTGAACCAAATTCCTTTGAAAGAAAGAACCGTCCAAACCCTTATTAGAAAAGCGAGTCCGTAAAGTTAAACAGAACATCATCATAAATAGATAATTAATTTTCGATAGATTAATATTGTTTTCAGTACCCTTATCTTTTGTAACAAAATATGTTTCCCGTTTGAGTTTTTCTTGCTTAGCTTATGGCTGCTGTGGATAATTCTCTAAGTAGATTTTTTTTTTTTTTTTGGTTTCCAGAATTTCATCATAGAAAAGTGCTACGTGAAGGTAAGGTTGTATGGATTAGACAGATTAACTGTGTTCTTCGAAAAGGATCTTTATATATATATATATATATATATATATATATATATATATATATATATATATATATATATATATATATATATATATATATATATATATATATATTATATTATATATATATATATATATATATATATATATATATATATATATATATATATATTGATAAAGTTCATGACATTCTTTATGTTATATTTTTTATATGTTTGGGTTTCCTTGATAGGTTTTTGCAGGTCCCAAAGCAATATTTTCCTTTGGATTTAATTTAGGATTTTGAAGAATATTACATAAATATTGTTCATTTGATTTTATATAGGTTTATGCAGGACCTTAATCAATATTATCTATCAGATTTTATATAGGATTTTGCAAGACATGCCAATCAATATTTTCCACTGGATTTTGTAGAAGCTCTTCAAATGTCATAACTATACAGTAGACTATTTGAACGACTGAATATCTAGCGAGTATTTTATTTGCTTTTATAGAATTACATATGCAGTAAATATCTTTTACATCACTGAATGAAGGAGATGACTTTAGAAGTTGGAAAAGCTGGGGTATGTATTTATTTTCAAACATATGTTTTTGCCATAATTATGAATATGCTTGACATCTGTTTCTGTAGAGTATTATATGCATGCATTAAGTTAGGGCACTGTAGAGTCATTAGTCATGATGGTGGATAATATAAGGGAAATCAATGAAAGATACTCCTGATTTTCATGTCTGGGTGGACCAGCTCTCAGTAACAACAACCCGTCGTTTATTTCAAGAAATATATATATATATATATATATATATATATATATATATATATATATATATATATATATATATATATATATATATATATATATATATATATATATATATATTATATATATATATATATATATAAAGTAAACGGTGACATTTCAAGAACAACTGGTATATATATATATATATATATATATATATATATATATATATATATATATATATATATATATATATATATATATATATATATATATATATATATATATATATATATATATATATATATATATATATTATATATATATATATATTTATATATATATATATAGATAGATAGATAGATAGATAGATAGATAGATAGATAGATAGATAGATATTCGGCCATACTAAGTTTTACTCACTAATACCCATACTTAAAACTTATTATGGCTAGGCATACAAATATGACAAAATAATATGATGTACTATTATAACTTCTTAAAAAAGAATATATATCTTCTAATACAAATAATTGATTAAAATAACACTACCCATACTATGAGATTCAAAGTTAAATTCCCAACATATCTCTAGCAAACTTTTTTAAATTTTATACCAGCAGCAGGTTCCGTAAACACATCTACTACATTCTCTTCAGAGTTCACGAAATTATATTTTATGTCTATGTGTTAACATCTAATCTCCGTGGCAAATCTGTAGCATCCGCGACTCTGAGGCGGCAGGTCGAGGGTTTGCGCCCCGTCACGGACTGAGGTTAGTAAGGGCATACACTCAAAGTAATGATTACCTCTGCCAAAACAAGTCCTTCGCAAGAAGGCAACCGTCCTAGCCCTTAGTTGATAAGGGATATCGTGACATAAACCGAAACCAAACGTCTATGTGTTAACATCTCTGATGCTGTATAGAATTGCTAGCAAGTGCCAAGATCCTTTGATTATCACAATGCATAACAACATGATCAAATAAATCAGATCCTATCATACATTTCAGTAGATTCAATAAAAATTTGGCTTCCTGAACAGCAGCACTCAACGACATGTATTCTCCTTCACAAGTGCACAAAGCAACAATTTGCTGCTTTTTGCTCTTCCATGATAGAAAAGGAACCTCCGAAAACAATCTAACACTATATCTTGTAATACTATGTCGATCAGCTGTACTACCCCAATTAGCTTCGCAAAACCCAACTAGGCTTAATTTTTATGATTTCTTGAAAGTCAACAATGATCAATTGTACCTTTAAGGTATCTTAATACATGCGTTGCCATGGTCAAATAAGTTACAGTAGGTTTTACAATATATTGAGACAATTTATTAACTACAAAGCAGAGGTCAGGTCTTGTTGCAGTCATAATATAAACTGGTAACTATTTGTCTATACAATTTTATTTCTGCCAAATCAGAATGATCATCAATTACTTTATTCAGACCTGTCTCACAAGGTGATGATCTAGATTTACAATCTTGCATGTCAAACTTAACTAACATATTTTATACATATCTTGACTGATTTATTTTAATTACATCACCATCATGAAATTTCACCTAGATCCTTAATTTGGAATTTATAACTCAAACATTTCTTTATACTATTAACAGTAGACAAAGAATTTGAAGCAACAATAATATCATCTACCCAAATTATAACAATGGTCATCTCAGTTTTAGTATGTCTGGTATCTGCAAAAGATTGAGAAAAATTCTGTTCCAGTAAATAAGGATGCAACATACTATACCAGTTACGGCCACATTGCTTTAAACCGGATAAAGATTTCTTTACTTAACCTATGAAATATATTGGCCTTAAGATTGTAAAAAGGACTTAAATAATATGTGCAAACCTCTAATAAATCTTTATTAGTAAAAATAACGCTGGTTGGAAGTCATGGTGACTTTCCATTCTAGCGTGCAGGCGGGAAGAAGACACAAGTAAATGAAACATCATCCCCCGCATTATTACATAAAGTAGAAATAACAAAAACAATGCAGAATAAAGGAGGAGTGTTGATTCTCAATTATTTTCAATACATATCAATCCTTCCACCATAGGCTTACAAATTCATTGAGCATGTTCAGTCAGTGTTTCAGGTTTCTTAATCTTTCTGGTGGACCTCCTCAAGACATCAATAAGCGTGTTTTACGTCATGGACTCCCTTTTCCACCAAGGGATAGGATGGTCACCTTCTTGCTAAGGACTTGTTTTGGCAGGTGTAATCATTACCCTGAGTGCATGCCCTTGCTAATCTCAGACCGTGGCAGGGTGCGAACCCTCGACCTAACGCCTCAAAGTTGCGGACGCTACCACTTGAGCCACGGTGACTACATACCTCAAGACATCATTAGAGTTACTTTTTGTTAGGGTAACATTAGCATCAACATTAGTTTTAAAAGAACTGGAGTTGCATCCATCCAGGTTAGCAATATTATCAGGACTACTTTCCTTAATAGAATCATCATTAGAAGAAAAATACAAAGGACATTTGGGTAATACAGGCATCATGTCTTTGGGAAGTAAAGGTTTATAATCTTCACCAAAATTATACAGCTTCCTTTCAAATAGTTGTGATAAATGACGCTTCCAAATTAAATTACCATTCACATTCAAAGAAACTATTTTCTTTTACCAAGAACCTTCAGAACTTTTGCTTCAACCCACTCTGGGCCTCTACCAAAATTCTTTGCATATACTGCATCACCTAATTTAAATTTTGAATCATGACAATCAAATGTTTCTTGCTGCTTAGGCAAAGCAATATCTAAGGGGCCCTTATATTTCCTGCCAAACATCAATTCTGCAGGATAACAACCTGTAGATGACTGTACTGCACAGCCATAAAAATATAAAACTTTTGAAATTCTGGTCTAAACAAATAGTTTACAAACCATTTTCTAAAAATTTTCTTTAAATGGTCTTTCAACCCTTTCTGCAAGACCATTAGTGCTAGGGTTGTAAGGTGCTCCAAAACAGTGAGTAATATCATTTTTCTTACAGAAATCCTGAGTCTCTTTGGATGTAAACCAAGTAGCATTGTCTGACACAGTGGTATCTGGAATACCGTAATTTGCAAAAGAGGTTCTTAAACATTGTATAGTACCCTCTGAAGTAATATTCTTACATGGAAATACATCAATAAATTTTGAATTAGCCTCTATAATAATAAAAAAAAATCATAATTATCAATAGGTCCACAGTAGTCAACATGCAAGCATAACCAAGGTATATCCACAATAGGCCATGACAAAGGAGGTATGACCTTAGGTTTAAGATTAGTAACACAAAGTGCACAATATGATGTTACTTGATTAATATCTTGGTCCATACTGGGCCAATATACCAAAGAATTTGCTTCTGCTTTCATGGCAAAAATACCCTTTTGACCATCATGAAGTATATCCACCACACGCTTTCTTAGGATTTCAGGAACAACTGTACGATTCCTATACAGTAAGACATCTTCATGCAAAGAAAGAGCCTGCTTAATTTAAAAAAAAAGGTAATAAACAATCTTCCACATCTTATACATTGGGAAAACCATTTTTCATAAATTCTCTTACTCTGCACAGCAATGTGTTCTTCTCTGTACCTTTTCTTACAACTTCAATGTCCAAGGAACCATATTCCAAAATATTTATCAAATTTACATATTCACCTGGTACATGGAAATCTTTATCTTCCCAATCTAAAGGTAACCTACTAAGAGCATCAGCAATAAAATTATCTTCACCCTTTATGTGATCTACCTTAAATTTAAATGCTGAGAAAAATATTGCCCATCTTTGAATTCTGGCATATGATAAATGTGGAATGCTCTTACTAGGGTTGAAAAGATGAATTATGGGTGTATGATCTGATTTTATAACAAACTCTTTACCCAAATGAAAATCAGAAAATTCTTTAACACCAAAAACTATTGACAGGGTTTCTTTATCAAACTGTAAATAATTGCATTCTGCCTTTGACAATTTTCTACTTTTAAATGCAATAGTAGAAATTTTACCCTGAAATTCTTGTTTGAGAACTGCTCCTACTCCCATAGGACTTGCATCCACTTTTAATATCAACACAGCTTTATGATTAAAATTATCTAGAATATTAGCATTTGCAAGAGCTTCTTTGATGCCATTAAAAGCTTTTTCGTGTACAGCTGACCAATTAAGCTTAATATTTTCCTGTGTCAAATTATACAATGGGCATAAAATAGTACTAAATTAAGGAACAAATATATTATGATAAGTACATATTTCCAAAAATTATTTTAGTGAATAAACAGATTTTGGAATCAGAGCTTCCAAAACTGCTTAAATATTCTTGGCATCAGGTTTAACACTTATATTTCATACCTGTTGAAGATAACTGGAGAGTTGTAAAGCTCTATGAAGCTCTATAATGGTGTATGATGTGTAGTCATTATAATACATATCCCATTCTCGTCGTTAATTTTATAGAGATGATGTGGGGTGGATATGTATACACAACTATACTGTAACCATTTATTTTGTTATGCCGTTTGTAGAAGAGTATAAATTCTAAAACTAAACCAAATATATAAATGACATGAGAACAGTCAATAATACTGGATAATACTGAAACATTTAGTAAGAGGATCGAAACCTTTATGTGAAGGATTGAAGCATACTATTTGTGGTTGTCAAACCTAAATAATAGAAAACACTTTCTGAGTGTACAATATAATACTTAACACCAGTTAAAGGGGTATCTAAGACACAACACTTCCTTTCCCCTTGAAAGAGTTTGAGTACATTTATAGGTATATGCAAAATATATCTTGTCTTAATGTCTATATTATCATAATATCATGCATGATTACAAATCTAATTTCTTAGGAGCTATTGCCATGGTTGCCTTACCAAGAAGTACCCTGCATGCAACTGGACTCTGGGGTAAAGGTACTGTTAATGCATCTACTGAGAATGAAACCTCTGTGTTCGTGGCTGGTTCCCTTGCATTTCTGGGATGAAGAGTTTGTTCAGTATCAGACTGATCTGCTGAGAGGTGCTGCCTAATGTCAGACCAAGAAGGTTTTAGCTGATCAGTGTGTCTCTTCATTACCTTTCCATTTACTCGAACATCATAATGCATATTCCCAACCTTTCATGTAATTTCTCCAGGTATCTACTTGTCTGGTGTTGTGCATGATCGTACAAGCACTGGAGATTGAGGTTGAAAGTGTCGCATCTCCTTTTGGTGTTGTAATTGTGTCCAGCCTTTATTCTGCTGATCACTAAGAAAATCAGGCAACATCAGATCTAACTTAGTCCTAATCCTCCTCCCCCATCAACAAAACTGATGGTGCCATACCCGTAGTTGCATGCGAAGTACAGTAATCCCTCACTATATCGTGGTTCACCTTCCATGGATTCTATGCATCGTAGATTTTTATGGTGAGCATATGTATTTTATATCGCAGATTTTCTGGGTATATCGTGAGAATCCACGATATGTGGAAATATTAACATTTCCAGTATTATAATTATTTTATATATAAAAAGAAGTATTTCCTAGCCTAAGAATAATAAAACAGTAAGAGATAGTAAAAAACATAAATTCAAACTTGTAACTCACAGTATTGTACCATGTAAAATACGATACCGATGCAGTATGTGCTGCGTAGATATCTGAGTCTTGGAAAACACAATGGGTCGCACCTACGTGAGATACACGGGATGATATTGGCTGATGGGTGGGAGACGACTAATCAAAGAATTTTGTTCTGTATCCTGGGGTCTGATTGGCTTTTTGATTGAAGCTTGATTCTTCCAGCATCCTCCCTTGTCTCGTCTCACCCATTCAGTTATTACGCGTGCGCATTTCACGCTGTCATCAGCGGTGCAGTATGTAAACATCATCATCACCCTCATCGTCATCATTACTGTACCCCTCTCTGCTCTCACATATTAGTCTAGTAAAGTTACTGTATTATCATTATTGTTATTATAAATAAAATGTGTTATTATTATAGGTATTATTTTTATACAGGACGCATAGATTATTCACAGTAAACTTACCTATCATGGTCATATAGCTTTACGCTTGCACGCTGTTATTTATGGTAAACTTACCTGTCACACTCATATAATTTTACACTTGAGCGCAGCTTTTAATAAAGTAAAGGGTGAGTTGTTAACAGTGCAGGGAGGGTTTATAAAGGTAAAAATATATGTAAAATATTGTGCTGCTACTACTCGGATTTTCACCTATCGCGAGTGGTCCCGGAATGTAACACCCGCAATAAAGAAGGAATTACTGTAGTTCGATAACTTAAGTGAAATTTGCTTATGCTAGTATGAACAGTAGCATGCGAGGCTTGTTGGCTTTTCATATTATGCTTAAATCTGGACAAATCTTTCAGTTTCCCCATTTGTGGCAGGATGATACGGTGCAGCTAAAGATGTGTAGAATGCCACTTCCATCCAAAAATTCTTTGAATTCCCGGCCACACATGTAACTTCTAGCTATTGCTATAGATCTTACAATGCCCTTGTGATCCTCATGTAGATCAGTGAGTACCTGCTTCCTAAGTTGCTTAGGAACAACAACTCTTGCCCCACATAATATGCAATCCTGTTCCGCACTGAGTTCTGACCATACTGCCACATATGGTTTACATTCTTCCTGAGTCATTGTTGAACCTCGACCAGTAAATAAATATTGAAGTATCTTGGACAATATTGGATCCTGTTTTGTGCTTTTAGCTATATATTTAGCTGTGATAGGTGAGTTGTAGCTATCTAACAACAAAATACTGATATCATGATCTCTAGAAGGTTTGTCTACGGGTAAGCGAGATAGTGTGTCTGCATTTCCCATCTTGGTAGTAGACTTGTACTCTAATGTATAATTATTAGCTCCCAAAATAATAGCCCACCTTTGTAATCATGCAGCGACTAGAGTAGGTAAACCTGCCTTTGGACCTAAAATGGCTAATAATGGTTTGTGGTCAGTGACTAATTTAAATTCCTTTCTGCCGTATAGGTATATGTGGAATTTCTTTACAGCATACACTAGTGCAAGGCCCTCCTTTTCAATTTGTGAATAGTTTCTTTCTGCCTTATTCAACAATCTAGATGCATAAGCAATTGGCCTTTCTGTGTCAACGGGCATTACATGAGCTAAAATTGTACCTAAGCCTACTTGTGAGGCATCACACACTAGTTTTACCGACAAGTCCATCCTGAAATGCGTCGAGAACTTTGGAGAAGTTATTTCTGCTTTTATCATCTCAAATGACTGCTGACAGTCCACTGACCAGTACCATGCTACATCTTTGTTTAACAATCGATATAGTGGTTCTGCTAGGGTAGCTTAGTCTTTTATGAACTGTCCGTAAAATGTCACAAGTCCTAAAAATGACTGTAGCTCCTTTACATTTCCAGGTACTTTTGCTGACTGTACTGCCCTGACTTTGTCATCTGTCTGGTGAATACTCTGGTCGTCTATTTTTAACCCTAAATATTCGACTGTTGAAACTTTAAAATGACATTTGCTCTCTTTTATTTTCATTCCATTTTCTTGGATGCATTTCAATACTGTTACTAGTCTTTCTTGATGGTCTCTCTCATCCTCTCCTGCTATTAATATGTCATCAACGAAACAAAATACTCTGGGCAATCCAATGAATATCTTATCCATGGCTTGCTGCCATATTGCGGGACTGCTGGCTACTCCATATGGTAGTCTTCTGGGACGAAATAACCCTAAATGAGTATTTACTGTACAGTATTCTTGTGACTTGTCATCCATGACTAACTGCTGAAAGGCATGTTTTAGGTCAATTTTTTAAAAGACCTTACATTCTCCTAGGGCTCCAAACATGTTTGTAGGGCTGGGTAGAGGGTATTGGGCTATTTGTAACTGTGGGTTTAGTGTTACCTTATATTCTTCACACAACCGGACACCTTCATCTTTTTTTGCTACTGGAACTAAAAGGGTTCCCCAGTCTGAATACATTACTCTCTCCCATGTGCCTTCTGCTCTAACCATTTAATTTCCTGTTCAACGGAGGCCTTCAAAGCAAATGGAATAGGTCTAGGATAAAAAAAAACTTGGATGTTGCATCGAATATCCAAACTAAGGTTGCCTTTGTGTTTTTTACTGTGTCATGTCCTTCAGTAAAAATATCCTTAAATTCTGAAAACTCATCACTCACAAGGGTAATAGTTTTATGTTCTACCTTCAGAACTTTCAAAATTTCCCACTATTTTAACTGAAAATGTTTCAACCAATCTAAACCCATTAATTTTTTACCTTGGCCTTTCACAATGGTAAGAGGCAGACGCTGTGCTGTCTGCTGATTATACTGAACATTAACCTTGGCTGAACCTACTACCTTGATGTTGTGTGCATTGTAATCCCACAGAACTTTATTGCAAGCTTCTATGGACAAATTAGGTATTGTGCATGCCACCTGTACTGACATCACAGAGACGTCTGCTGCTGTGTCAACTTGCACGACTACCGGCACATTGTTTATGTTTACTATAATCATTAACCTCTTGTCTTTATTACTTATAGAGTTTAATTTGAAAAGCAATTGCTCTGATGGGTCGTCTGACTGACCATTCTGTTGTGTTTCAGGTTTACATGTAGTAGGTTTGCTCATGGCACCAGTTACGGTTCTTTTTCTATGCATACAGCTACACTGAATATTCTTGGATATTCATCACACATCTTTTATTAACCCTTCACATCTGACAAGTCATTACACTCTCCATCTCTGTTTCTCTTTACTTTATGTATTCTCCATGCCCAGGCCCGATGAGGGCTGTTTTATTTTATATTTTTTTTGGCCCATCCTGGTGTCACAATCATAAAAAAAAAAAACTTAAGTATAATTTATGTGTTTCTCTGTTTTGTGGAGCCTACACACATTACTGAAATGACCCTGGCATCCACTATTGTAACGTTTCTTGTCAGTTGCTGGACACTTTGTCCTGTCACTGGGATAATAACCTACCTTACCACACATGAAGCATGGTTTTGTATTTGTGGATTGTTTACCCTCAGGTTTTCTTGGAGCTGTCTGTGACAGAGTGTTTTGCTCAAAGTCACCAAAGGCTGTAGTAGATACCTTGTTAGTTATCTTAGTAGCTATTAGCTTTTTTCTCTTACTAAAATAATTCTCACTCCTTGCCTTTTGTAGATTATGATTATTTGCAATTTATATTTCAGCTTATAGCTAATTTTAAATATATCTTATTTAATATTCTTGTATGTGTAGAAAGCATGATCCCAATATAAAGGCTGCCCCCTATTTCTGATTTCTGATCGTTCTTTTTCTTCAAACGAGCCTATTAGATACGCTTTTTTTTTAATTTTCTTATAATAAAATAGCTCTTCCTAATAAATATTTTATATTATAAAAATTGTTCTTGCTGATAATTTTGTTATAAATTTGACCTTACTGATATGTCATTAGCCTGTCTAGATACATTTCAGTTGCTTCTTCATTATTTGAATAATAAAGTTCCATCTCCTACAACACAAAGAACGTTCTGGAGATTGTTTACCAGTAACCTATTTTTCCATAGTAATTCTTGTTTTATTTTACTTGCTTCCACTTGTTGCACCTAGACTACTGTCTCTCCCTTGCATCTCTGCCATAAATGACTGCCAGGGACCACCACTACAGTAACCCTCGAATATTATATGAACGAGCTATTCTCTGGAATTATATCCTACAGATGACATCACCAGGAGGGACATTGAACCATCCTCATTTGGCGGCCAAACATCCCAGAGGCAAGATCTCTCCTCAAAAGTCAAGCTTATTTCAAACCTTATTTACGTGGCATCTTCACAGGAATTCATCTGGCACAAACAATGTGAAGGATAGTGTATGATAAGGCTCATTGGTCAAGCAAATTGGGAATTTGAGAATTGGTTAAATTTGTTACTGGTTAAATTTGTTACTGGTCAAATCCTGCAAAAATTTTCTCACCTGCTATTTCCATACAAAACGAACTTTTGTAGATTACCTAACTGGAATCTCATTTGCCAAACTAAAACCTCAATCTGGAAATTACTGCCTATATACATTAATAGGAAATTCTTTTCATTGAATGTGCCAAACGAAAATCTCATCCTCATTTCACCCCTTTCTATCGTCGTGAATAAAGTGTTTTGCGTAAAAAAAACTCATGAATAAAGTTATTTACTGTATAAATTGCAAGGAATCAATCATTTAACTAAAGTGTTTTATGCTATAAACTGCAAATAATTAAAAAGTAATTTTACCCTGTTGGCTTTGCAATATTTCTTGCTAACCACAATTTCATGAATACATACTGTATTTATCTAGCTGATTCTTCATATATTGGGGATAAAGTGTTTTGTGTTTTAAGTTGCAAATACTTCAAATGGTGGTTATGCCCTTTTTCATTGCAAATTGTTCTTGATAACCAAAAGTGAATGAATACTTTATTTATCTCATAGATTCTTCCTGGATGCAACAAGCCACAAAGGGAAGAACCTTCACGGTGAGAGGAGGAGGCCAGATCACTTACGCCCTTGCAGATGGAGTCCTTCGTATTCATGTGACTAAAGATGGCCACACCTTTAAACAGTTAGTGGTGCCCGCTTTGTTGCGCTGCCAGGCTATGTATGTAGCACACCATTTACCTCTGAGTGGACACAAAGGCAAAGCAAAAAGCAGCACATCCTTCAGAAGGCTTTTGCATGGCCAAACATGTACGCTGAGGTAGACAGGTACGTGAGCTCCTGCCCTGTCTATCAATCCACCTCTAAGGCACCGGTACTGAAAGTTCCCATGGGCATAGCTCTCAACAGAGCCATTTTCCAAGGATGCTATTGGCATACTAGGGCCCATTAATCCAGCTTCGTCCACAGGGAAACAGTTCCTCCTGGTATACATTGACCTGGCAGCAAGGTACCCAGATGCAGTGTCGCTGTCTTCTATCATGACCGAAGCAGTTGCTCAGGCCCTATTTGGTATCTGCTCCAAGATCAGCTTTCCTCAGAAGGTCATTTCTGCCAATGGAAGTCAGTTTACAAGTAGGCACTTTAAGGCTTTCTGTAACCTCTTAGATATTAGGTACATTCGTACGAGTGTCTATCATGCCCAATCAAACGGAGCATGTCACGTTATAACGGGACATAGAAGCGATGTTTGTGCAAGCTAGTGATAGATATACCTAGGCAGTAGAACAAGTACGTCGCTGCTGCACTTTTCTCTTTCAGAGACACGCCCCACGACATTACTGGATACTCGCCTTTCGAGCTGATTTATGGTCAAAAGGTCAGAGGCCCACTGGAATTCTTGGCAGAATGTTGGGATTCACCAACCATCGAGGATGACGGTAGGGACGTCCATGAGTATATTTTGAAGTTTTCGTCCCACCTCAAAAAGTCTTGGAAAACTGCATAATTAGCCATTAAGGGTCGCCAGCAGACTGCCAAGCTCCTCTTTGACAAGTGTGCCTGGCGTCGTGCCCTGACACCCAGAGATCGAGCTCTTTTACTTCTTCCAACAGATACTTGCAAGCTAATGCTACACTGGAAAGGACCATACCCTTTGGTACACCAGGTGACCCCTGACAATTACGTGTTAAATGTTCATTGCAATTGCCGGGAACACCACATTAACCAGCTGAAGCTGTATCGTGCGGACCCGCAGGCCCACAGGGATCATGTGCTGGCACTCTCAGCAACCCCTATAGGTGCCCTCAGCATCAACAGTACCTCCGAGGCTGTAGCAACACAGGTGCTCCATTATAGCTACCCCTAACCTCCTATATTGGAATACTCCACCCTTGCGGTGGAGACAGACTTAAGGGAGTGGAGTTTTTCGGAAGAAGCCCCTTTGGCTGCAGCCACTGCCCCCGCAAATGAAGACATAAGATTAGCTTTTGATGATGGTAAGGATCCCGCCATTCCCAGACACCGAAAGGAAAGTCTGAGTAATTGCATTATTAACTCCAGACTGCAACCGAGTCAACGGGAACAGTTGGACAAGCTATTAGAGGACTACAAGAACGTTTTCAATGACCTCAAAGGCTCTACCGCTACCCTTGAGCATCATGTCAGATTGACTGCCCCAGAGCCATTTCAGCATTCCTATGGCCTTCCCCACCAGCTGTCCATACAGCTGAAGGAAGATTTTGACACTTGGGTCTGCCTCGGAATAGTTGAAAAGATCATTTCGCCTTGGTGTTCGCCGTTACTGGCAATGCGTAAACGAGATGGCAGTCACAGGTTCTGCCTTGACTGTCGTAAGCTTAACTCCCGTACCATCTTTGATGGAGGGCCCATTGTCGACGCAGAGCATATTTTCTCGTTGTTCTCCCGAGCCCTCTACCTGTCCAAATTGCATCTGGCCAGTGGATATTGGCAAGCCTTATTGAGCGAAACTACCAAGCCTTTAACAGCCTTTTCCACAAGATATGGTCTATACCAGTTCAGGGTCATGCATTTTGGTATGGTGAATGCCCCTGGTTGCTTCAGCAGACTCATGAGGATAGTACTACAGAACCACAATAATGTTTCATGCTTTATAGAAGACATCTTGGTGCATTCTGAGGATTGGTCATTGCATCTCAAGACTTTTCGCGGAGTTCTCGCTTGTCTGAACCAGCATGGACTTCATTTGAAGCCTTCCATATGGGAGATTAGTTTCACACAATTGCAGTATCTCGGCCACTTGATCAGAGAAGGAGCTATATCCCCTTTACAGGACAAGGTGCAAGCTACCAAAGGATATGGAGAAACCCACTACTGCCACTAAACTGAGATCATTCCTGGGTAGTGTCGGCTACTACCAACGGTTCATTCCACACTTTAATACAATCTTTGCCTCTTTGCAGCAAATGACCTCCTCAAGGCAAGGTAAACCCTCCCCTGTCTAATAGACAGACAAACCAGAGAGAGCATTTTCAAGCTCTGAGAAGCATTGGTGGGTGAGCCAGTATTACAACTGATAAACTCTGATTTTCCATTTATCTTGCAGACCGACGCATCAGACAAAAGCCTGGGTGCCGTGCTCTTGCAAGCCAGATCAGACAACTCGGCAGAAGTAGATCCAGTGTGATGTGCAAGCCGCAGGCTTCGCCCTGCAGAGCGGAATTACTCCACCCTGGAGAAGGAAGCTCTAGCCGCATATTGGGCCAAAATGAAATTTGAAGTCCATCTGTATGGCCGACATTTTACACTGAGAACTGACCACCATCCTCTCCTATATTTACAGATTGCAGACTGTTGGGGGTTAGGATGGTAGAGTGTTATTAAGATTCTGTTTTACTAAGGGGACTCAAAGTACCGAGCTCGCTTAAGAGCTCACAAACAGACAGGACAGATATTTGTACTTGAACACCCCATCTCTTTTTACCATTAGTCGGTTAAATGAAACTCAGAATTCAACTTTCTTTTAATTTTGGAAATGCAATGACATTAAAAGAATTGAATTAAATTTCTCAAATTAAATTTTATGAAATGCTGCCTCGAATCCCGGAGGTGGTAAGCACGATTTCATTTCCCGGCACCACGGACGTATGCCAAGACTTTGGCCTCAACTCGATGATTACCTCTGTCACACAGGCAGAGTAGAATACAGGACACTGCAATTTCAGAAACAGAAATAACACACTGTTTATAATGGGAAACTGAAAGCATGAGCACACATATAATGAGTTTCCAATGTCATTCTACTGGATAAAAATATATTGGTTATTCACAGCTAACCAGAAATATTTATGCTACCAAAATAGCATACAAAACCATTAATTCTTTACTGGTTTTAAAGGAAAACAATATATTCACAATAAATGAAAAATAAGCAAGACAAATACAGTACTGTATGTATTCCTTAAATTGTGGGCAACCACAAAAGTTGCAATGCTTATTACTGATTTGCAATTAATATGGTAAAACACTCTATTTAGGATAAAGGAAGAATCTACGAGATAAATACAGTATTCATTCACTTTTGGTTATCAAGAACTGTTTACAATGAAAAAAGGGTGCAAAACCACCTTTTGAGGTATTTGCAACCTATAACTCAAGACACTTTATCCCCAACATATGAAGAATTAGCAAGATAAATACAGTATGCATTCATTAAATTGTGGTTAACAGGAAATATTTGCAAAGCCAACAGGGCAAAACTACCTTTTAATTATTTGCAATTTGTATAGCAAATAGCTTTATTGACGAGTTTTTGACGTAAAACACTTTATTTACGATGATAGAAAGAGGTGAAATGAAGTTAGAATTTATTAGGAAAAGAGATAGATTTTTACAGGCTCATAACCAGTCTTCAGAGGATGAGATTTTCGTTTATCACATTCAATGAAAAGAAACTTCTTAGCAATGTAAATCAGCTGTAATTTACAGGTTAAGGAATTAATTTTGGCATGTGAGATTCCAGTTTGGTAATCTACAAAATTTCGTGTGTATGGGAATGGAATCTGAGAATAAAATCCATAAGATTTAGCCAGTAACGAATGTGACTAATTCTCGAAAATAAACCAATTTGCTTGACCCACGAGCTTTACCATACACTATCCCTCACCTTGTTGTGCTAGATGAATTCCTGTGAAGATGCCAAGTAAATAAGGTTTGAAATAAACTTAGACTGCTCAGGCGAGATGTTGCCTCTTGGATGTTTGGGTGCCAAAGGGGAGCGTCCCATTGTCCCTCCTGGTGAGTTCATCTGTAGAATACATTTTCTAGAGCAGTAACTGGCTCTGATATAATTTAAGGACTATTTTAGTGGTGGTCCCTGGCAGGCAATTATAGAAGAGATGCAAGGGAGAGACAGTATTTTTAGGTGCAACAAGTGGAAGCAAATAAAATAAAACGAGAATAATAATGAAAAGTTAGGTTACTGATAAACAATCTCCAGAATGTTCTTGTCTCGTAGCAGACGGAAAATAGGAGCAGCCTTTATTTGGGACTATGCTTCTACACGTACAAGAAGAGTAAATAAGGTATATTTAAAATTAGCTATAAGCTAAAATATAAATTGCAAATAATCATAATTTGCAAAAGTCAAGAAGTGGGAATTAATTTTTTTAGTTAGAAAATAACAGTCAAGTTACTAAATTAATTAATAAGGCATCTAACAGCCTTTGGTTACTTTGAGCAAAACACTCTGTCACAAAGGCCCTTTCTAGAGAATATTGATTTAGCAAAATTCTACTACAGAAGTCGAAAAAAGAACAGAGGAAGTTACGGTGACTTCAGTGTTATTATGAGGGATGAGATATCCTTCTCATGGAAAAGAACAAATGAACAATAAGAATGGGATCCACCACTGGAACATATCATACTATTAGGAAAAGTAAACAAGTCTTGTAAACAAAACATTAAATGACATGCAAAACATAAAAGAAATGTGATCAAATTCAAATTTCAAGAAAATTAAATCACAATTAGATATCAGTGAATATCAATATTTAAGTTTTTGAATGCTTCACATGCAAGAAGGCAATAATATAATATACAAAAATAAAATACAGTATACGCAAATTAAAAATTTGAACCACGTCGTCATTAACATTGGCGACTGGATTTAAAAGTTTCAGCTATTCAACACTAAACTAAAATGTTTCCGCCATGTTCTGGCTTTCAAAGTCCCACAAAGGGAAATATAAAACTACTATCAAAGAATTATTCTTCACCTTTTTCGTCTTCCATTAGGAATAACGTCTGTACGCTAAAATAAACAAGTACAGTACAGTATTAAAGATATAAACATAAAAAATAAACAACACATTAGAGAAGTAATCTTTACCGACTAGTCAAATTTAGGCTAACAGCACCAGCTTCCTCATATGAGGGTAACGACCGTCGACTTAGTAAATCAGCAAGGTCATTGTCCTTGCCATGAACATGTTGGGCAGTGAATTTGAAAAGATTCAGGTAAAATGCCCTCCTTTTCAGGCAAGGATTTAGCTTGTCTGCAGTCTGTAAATATAGGAGAGGACGGTGGTCAGTTCTCAGTGTAAAATGTTGGCCATACAGATGGACTTCAAATTTCTTTATGGCCCAATATGCAGCTAGAGCTTCCTTCTCCACGGTGGAGTAATTTCGCTCTGCAGAGCGAAGCCTGCGGCTTGCACATCGCACTGGAGCTACTTCTGTTGAGTTGTCTGATCGGGCTTGCAAGAGCACGGCACCCAGGCCTTCGTCTGAGGCGTTGGTCTGAAAGATAAATGGAAAATCAGGGTTCACCAGCTGTAATACTGGCTCACCCGCCAATGCTTCTCGGAGCTTGAAAAATGCTCTTTCCGCTTCATCTGTCCATTGGACAGGGGAGGATTTACTTTGCTTCGAGGAGGTCATTTGCTGCAAAGGGGAAGCGATAGTATTAAAGTGTGGAATGAACCGTTGGTAGTAGCCGACACTACCCAGGAATGATCTCAGTTGAGTGACAATAACAGGTTTCTCCATATCCTTAATAGCTTGTACCCTGTTGTGTAAAGGGGACATAACTCCTTCTCCAACCACGTGGCTGAGATACTGCAATTGTGTGAAACCAATCTCAGATTTGGAAGGCTTTAAATGAAGTCCATGCTGGTTCAGACGAGTGAGAACTCTGCGGAGGGTCTCGAGGTGTGATGACCAATCCTGAGAATGCACCAGGATGTTGTCTATAAAGCATGAAACATTGTCGAGATCCTGTAGTACTATCCTCATGAGTCTGCTGAAGCAGCCAGGGGCATTTACCATACCAAAAGGCATGACCCTGAACTGGTATAGACCATATCTTGTGGAAAAAGCTGTATGAGGATTGGTAGTCTCGCTCAACGGGACTTGCCAAAATCCACTGGCCAAATCCAACTTGGACAGGTAACTGGCTTGGGAAAGCAACGAGAAAATATGCTCGGCGTCAGCAATGGGCCCTCCATCAAAGATGGTACGGGAGTTAAGCTTACGACAGTCAAGGCAGAACCTGTGACTGCCATCTCACTTACGCACTGCCAGTAACGGCGAACATCAAGGCGAAATGCTCTTTTCAACTATTCCGAGGCGGACCCAAGTGTCAAGATCTTCCTTCAGCCGTAAGGACAGCTGGTGGGGAAGACCATAGGAATGCCGAAATGGCTCTGGGTCAGTCAATCTGACATGATGCTCAAGGGTAGTGGTAATGCCTGGGAGGTCGTTGAAGACGTTCTCATAGTCCTCTAATAGCTTGTTCAGCTGTTCCCGTTGACTCGGTTGCAGTCTGGAGTTAATAATGCAATTACTCACACTTTCTTTTCGGTGTGTGGGAATGGCAGGATCCTTACCATCATCAAAAGCTAAGCTTATGTCTTCAATTGCAAGGGCGGTGTCTGCGGCCAGAGGGGCTTCTTCTGAAAAACTCCACTCCCGTAAGTCTGTCTCCACTGCAAGGGTGGAGTATTCCAATATAAGAAGTAAGGGGTGGCTATAATGGAGCACCTGTGTTGCTGCAGCCTTGGAGGTTCTGTTGATGCTGGAGGCATCTATAGGGGTTGCTGGGAGCGCCAGCGCAGGATCCCTGTGGGCCTCCGGGTCCTCACAGTAAAGCTTCAGCTGGTTAATGTGGTATTTCCGGTTATTGCCATCAACATTTAGCACATAATTGTCAGGGGTCACCCGGTGTACCACAGTGTACGGTCCTTTCCAGCGTAGCATTAGCTTGCGGGTATCTGTTGGAAAAAATAACAGAGCTCGATCTCCGGGTGTCAGGGCACGACGCCGCGCACGCTTGTCAAAGAGGAGCTTGGCAGTCTGCTGGTGACCCTTAATGGCTAATTGTGCAGTTTTCCAAACCTTTTTGAGGTGAGACGAAAACTTCAAAATATACTTATGAACGTCCCTCTCGTCATCTTCGATGGTAGGTGAATCCCAACATTCTGCCAAGAATTCTACTGGGCCTCTGACCTTATGACCATAAATCAGCTCGAAAGGCAAGTATCCAGTAGTGTCGTGGGGCGTGTCTCTGAAGGAGAAAAGTGCAGCAGGGACGTACTTGTCCCACTGCCTAGGTATATCTATCACTAGCTTGCGCAAACATCGCTTCAATGTCCCGTTATAGCGTTCGCATGCTCCGTTTGATTGGGCATGATAGACACTTGTACGAATATGCTTCATTTCTAAAGGTTACAGAAAGCCTCAAAGTGCCTACTTGTAAACTGACTTCCATTGTCAGAAGTGACCTGCTCAGGAAAGCCAACCCTGGAGCAGATTTCAAATTGGGCATGAGCGACTGCTTCAGTTGTGATAGAAGACAGTGGCACTGCATCTGGGTACCTTGTTGCCAGGTCAACATATACCAGGAGGAATTGTTTCCCTGTGGACGAAGCTGGATTAATAGGGCCTTGTATGTCAATAGTGACCTTGGAAAATGGCTCCATTGAGAGCTTAGTTATCCCCATGGGAACTTTCGGTACCGGTGCCATTGAGGTGCATTGACAGACAGGGCAGGAGCCTACATATCTGTCTACCTCGGTGTACATGTTTGGCCATGCGAAAGCCTTCTGAAGGACGTGCCGAGTCTTTGCTTTGCCTCTGTGTTCACTCAGAGGCAAATGGTGTGCCACATACATAGCCTGGCGGCGCAACGAAGCGGGCACCACCAACTGTTTAAAGGTGTGGCCATCTTTAGTCACATGCCTACGAAGTACTCCATCTTCAAAGATGTAAGTGATCGGGCCTCCTCCTCTCACCGTGAAGGTCCTTCTCTCAGTGGCCTGCTGCATCCAGAGTTTGAGGCTGGGGCAGTCTTGCTGCAATTTGGCAAAGTCTGGACGGGACTTCAATGGCTCGAGAGGTGCATCATTTGGTAAAGAAGGGGTAAACTCTCCGTGTTCCACATTACGCTTACTAACTGCGGCAGACTCAACGGAGTCAGTTGGAGAATCGTTCATATTCTTGGCATCGAGGCCAGGAGTTGCTGCTGAAATGGCTTCATGTGACTTCCCCCGAGGGAAGTTATAACGAGAAATGTCCTTATGGTAGAGGTCAGCCTGAAAAATAGGAACTAGGTTCAGTGCACGACCCATCAAGACAGGGTACATAAGCCCAATCATTGCCACAGCTGGGGCTTTTCCCTTGTAGTATTTGCAATCCAGGTTAATGACACAGCAGCGTCGTATTTGGGGTGTTCCTTCAGCAACCCGCACACAAACGACTTTGCTGGTAAAATCTTCATCCCTGACGAATCTCTCGTCAACAAGTATGCCATTGGCCCCAGTGTCAAGGGCTATCTCAGCTTTCACACCATTTATGGTTTCTAGGCATTTTGGGATCATTTCCAGATCATCATGTTCAATGAATTCCACATTGGCAAGTTTGTGTGGTGGTTCCTCGGCATTTTCCTCATTGGCCCTTTCTGGCCCTGTTTCCACAACATGGGCTGAGTGAGTGGCCAGACGGCTATGTGGGCCACCGCTGTGTGAGGGAGCGTGGTGGCTCTTAGAGTTTGGCTGAAAACCCTGGGAAGGTGGAGCAGAGTAATGGCCTTTGCCTCTTAACTGCTGAGGCTTAGGTCTTACCGGGTCATCCTTCTTGAGTGTGGGTGCATGGCCGTAATAAGGCTTAGGAGTGTGAGGAGGAGGAGCTGGATGAATGAAGTTCTGCGAGGGGCTCTTGTGCTTCCCGTTCCTGTAATCTCTATTTCCGGATAAAGGACTACTGTCTGGGATTCCCGCTCGAAGCCGAGCAAGCGCAAGCTCATATTCACGTTGTGCTTGTGCCTCCTCACGTTGTGCTTGTGCCTCATCACGTTGTGCTTGTGCCTCATCACTTGCTCTCTTCTCCAACTTATCTCGGCGTTCAACCATCTTCTAATGAGCCCATTCGAAGAGCTTCTGTCTTGGGGAAAAACCGTATCTCTCACCCCTAGCAATCATTATGTCCAGGTAACGCTCCTCATCGAATGTTTTGAAGGTTTCCATGTTTGTTTCCTGTGACTGCCTGGTTTCCATGGTGGTTTCCTAAACAGTCAATAACGAAGTGCCAAAACAACCACACAAAAAAAAAACAAATCTCTACAATACAGTAGTAGAAAAAAAAATGATAGAACCACACAACACCAAGGAGAGAAAGAAAAAAATTCAACACCACAGTTCAAACTTAAACATAAAAGTGATCTCAAAACCTCACCATAAAAGTGACTCAAAATACAATCAAGTGCAACAGCAGCAAGATGTTGCAAAACAGTGCATGAAACAGTGGTAATACAGAATGGCAGTCGTGCCTGCTTAACAGCAATACGTGGCAGTACCTGCAGTTATGGTGCAAATGAAAGGAATGAGCAACACAATCAAGTGCAACAGCAACAAAATGTTGCAAAACAGTGCATGAAACACTGGTAATACAGGATGGCAGTCGTGCCTGCTTAACAGCAATATGTGGCAGTACCTGCGGTTATGGTGCAAATGAAAGGAATGAGCAACACAATCAAGTGCAACAGCAACAAAATGTTGCAAAACAGTGCATGAAACACTGGTAATACAGAATGGCAGTCGTGCCTGCTTAACAGCAATACGTGGCAGTACCTGCAGTTATGGTGCAAATGAAAGGAATGAGCAACAACGAATATTACCGACTAGCACCGAGTGCCTGAGAGTACAAACAAGTACAATATAGTGGTCGTGCCTGCGTATGAGCGTGTATATGGCAGTACCCACAAATAAAATGTCGTAAGTAATACGAATAAGTACAGTATAGCGGTCGTGCCTGCGTATGAGCGCGTATATGGCAGTACCCACAAATAAAATGTCGTAAGTAAAATTCTGGAGTGTTACCAAAAGGGCACAGATCCTATGCAAAATACACCAACAATAAGCTAACAGCTTACTAGGCAGCCAGATTACCCATTTCTACTAGTAATGAGAAAATTTATTTTCAAGTGACAACTCAGACACATGAAAGGCTTAGCCTAGGCTCGATAAATGACACCAACATTTTTCTTCCAATCTATGAGCAGTCAATGCTTGAATATAAAACACAATTATAAGCAAAAATACTTAAGATGCTTTCTCCCAATTCCTAAATCCCAGGGAAATATAAACAATTCCTAACAAGTATCACCCTTTAACGGATATATAAAACACGAATGCTTTAAAACTCAATCTTATCACGCAAATAAATGAAATTTTAAATAACACGTCTTCTCGTCATGCAAAATTTCTTAAGTCTGTTACCACATAATCTCATGTAGATTTCCTGAAATATTGTTTACCACATGGGAAACAAGATAATATTAGTTACCATAATTATTATTGAAAACAAAAAAAAATTCTTATTCGCAACGTTTCTAGCGCGAAAATTTTCGTGTGCAGCCTATAATTCATTCATTTCAATAATCGAGCCAATGGTAATCGGGTTTCATGTGCAATGTTAAAAAGCAAAATAAAAATGAATTTATAAAATCAGTCTGTCTGTTCGGGTCCCTGTTCAGGCACCAATCTTGTTGGGGGTTAGGATGGTAGAGTGTTGTTAAGATTCTGTTTTACTAAGGGGACTCAAAGTACCGAGCTCGCTTAAGAGCTCACAAACAGACAGGACAGATATTTGTACTTGAACACCCCATCTCTTTTTACCATTAGTCGGTTAAATGAAACTCAGAATTCAACTTTCTTTTAATTTTGGAAATGCAATGACATTAAAAGAATTGAATTAAATTTCTCAAATTAAATTTTATGAAATGCTGCCTCGAATCCCGGAGGTGGTGAGCACGATTTCATTTCCCGGCACCACGGACGTATGCCAAGACTTTGGCCTCAACTCAATGATTACCTCTGTCACACAGGCAGAGTAGAATACAGGACACTGCAATTTCAGAAACAGAAATAACACACTGTTTATAATGGGAAACTGAAAGCATGAGCACACATATAATGAGTTTCCAATGTCATTCTACTGGATAAAAATATATTGGTTATTCACAGCTAACCAGAAATATTTATGCTACCAAAATAGCATACAAAACCATTATTTCTTTACTGGTTTTAAAGGAAAACAATATATTCACAATAAATGAAGAATAAGCAAGACAAATACAGTACTGTATGTATTCCTTAAATTGTGGGCAACCACAAAAGTTGCAATGCTTATTACTGATTTGCAATTAATATGGTAAAACACTCTATTTAGGATAGAGGAAGAATCTACGAGATAAATACAGTATTCATTCACTTTTGGTTATCAAGAACTGTTTGCAATGAAAAAAGGGTGCAAAACCACCTTTTGAGGTATTTGCAACCTATAACTCAAAACACTTTATCCCCAACATATGAAGAATTAGCAAGATAAATACAGTATGCATTCATTAAATTGTGGTTAACAGGAAATATTTGCAAAGCCAACAGGGCAAAACTACCTTTTAATTATTTGCAATTTGTATAGCAAATAGCTTTATTGATGAGTTTTTGACGTAAAACACTTTATATACGATGATAGAAAGAGGTGAAATGAAGTTAGAATTTATTAGGAAAAGAGATAGATTTTTACAGGCTCATAACCAGTCTTCAGAGGATGAGATTTTCGTTTATCACATTCAATGAAAAAAAACTTCTTAGCAATGTAAATCAGCTGTAATTTACAGGTTAAGGAATTAACTTTGGCATGTGAGATTCCAGTTTGGTAATCTACAAAATTTTGTGTGTATGGGAATGGAATCTGAGAATAGAATCCATAAGATTTAGCCAGTAACGAATGTAACTAATTCTCGAAAATAAACCAATTTGCTTGACCCACGAGCTTTACCATACACTATCCCTCACCTTGTTATGCTAGATGAATTCCTGTGAAGATGCCACGTAAATAAGGTTTGAAATAAACTTAGACTGCTCAGGTGAGATGTTGCCTCTTGGATGTTTGGGCGCCAAAGGGGAGCGTCCCATTGTCCCTCCTGGTGAGTTCATCTGTAGGATGCATTTTCTAGAGCAGTAACTGGCTCTGATATAATTTAAGGACTATCTTAGTGGTGGTCCCTGGCAGGCAATTATAGCAGAGATGCAAGGGAGAGACAGTATTTTTAGGTGCAACAAGTGGAAGCAAATAAAATAAAACGAGAATAATAATGAAAAGTTAGGTTACTGGTAAACAGTCTCCAGAATGTTCTTGTCTCGTAGCAGACGGAAAATAGGAGCAGCCTTTATATCGGGACTATACTTCTATACGTACAAGAAGAGTAAATAAGGTATATTTAAAATTAGCTATAAGCTAAAATATAAATTGCAAATAATCATAATCTGCAAAAGTCAAGAAGTGGGAATTAATTTTTTTAGTTAGAAAATAACAGTCAAGTTACTAAATTAATTAATAAGGCATCTAACAGCCTTTGGTTACTTTGAGCGAAACACTCTGTCACACAGACAAGCTGAATCCTTGCCTTAAAAGGTGGGCAATTTGCCTTAATCTTTTCAAATTCACTGCCCAACATGTTGATGGAAAGGACAATGACCCCGCTGATCTACTAAGTTGATGGTCGATACCCTCAAATGAGGAAGCTTGTGCTGTTAGCCTCAGTTTGACAAGTCTGTAAAGATTACTTCTCTGATGGGTTGTTTATTTTTATGTTTATCTTTTATGTCTTTAATACTGTACTTGTTTAGCTTAGCTTACAAACGTATATCAATGTGAACGTGTAAAATGGGTTTTACTTAGTTTTCTTCAGAATAGTGCATTTATGCATTCTTGTGGAATGTATCCATGGGTAATAGCGTTATTCCTAATGGAAGACGACAAAGATGAAGAGTATTTCTTTGATTGTAGTTTTATATTTCCCTTTGTGGGACTCTGAAAGCCAGAACATGGCGGAAACTTTTAGCTTAGTGTTGAATGCTGAGTGTGTTTTAAATCCAGTCGCCACTGTTAATGACGACTTGGTTCAGATTTTCCTTTTACGCATACTGTAATTTTTTTTATATTATTTTAATGCCTTATTGCATGGGAAGAATTCTTAAACGTAAATATTGATATTATCTGACATTTAATTGTGGTGCCTATTCCCAGAATGCCTGTTTTCACCTGGTCAATGAATAGTCTACTCTCAGTTTTTTGCAGGCTACCGTACACAAAAATATTTACTCCACCAACTTCAAATAAAGTTGGGCTAAAACTTACTGGCTTATAATTAAATATAAGACAAACTGTACGGTACTAAAGGAGAAGGGCATGAGTTACGTTTGCTTAATAGTTAGTGGAGAACTCCCACTGGTTAATAACACAAATACACTAAATAATATTAACTGAACACTGCATAAATCCAGGCTTAAATAAAAGACTTATCGATAAAATGTAAAAATATATTGAAAAAAGTTAATATTATAATGGAGAACAATATTTCAGCTTAAAAGAAAAGGATAAATTTTAGTTTAGTTTAGGCGGCAATAAGGTAAATTTTACAAAAATAACAAAGAGTTATAGCTCCAGGCACGACTGCTGGACACATCAACACAAACAACACTTAATATCGAAATAATGATTGTTCAAAATCCAAGAACTATATACAATATTGAAACACAGTCACTGCTTGACAAATTCGACAGCACTAGTCCAAGGAGTGAAATGGGAGGCTCGTAAATTTACACGAATTTTATGAGTCTCTAACAATAGGTCCTAACCTGGTGCTGTCTTCAGAGAGAGTCTCCGTCCGTTCTGTAAACAAAGCAGACGAGCATCACATTCTAAAATAAAAGGATATAATTTTATCATATTATACATAATTAAGGATTTCCTAAGATTTAGATTAGCTTTACAAACAAATTCCAATTATTCATGAGAAAATGATGAAATTAATGACAAAATAAATGATAGTTATAATATAGTCTCTCAATTGAATATATTCATGTAGGTAGATGCAATATTACTTATGGTATTACAATAAAACACACACAAGGTATAACTAATGAAACTGTGTGTGATAGACAGATCACCACACTCTCCTCCCAAAAAGGGTAGGAAGCTAAATAAATCACACGTACAAACATAATAAAGTGTAGAACAAAAAACAGAAAATTTAAAGGCATCATTTACAACCTATCCTCTGCAATTAGATCGCTACGCAGTTTTTCAGCTCGACAAGCTGCTTGACGTTTAGGTCTTGGTGGTTCACTAGGTACAGCTGGAGGATTGAGTGGATCTACTGGTTCTACTTCAGGAGCAACTTCCTGATGTAGTTCTAAGGGAATGAATTTAGAAAGAGGTCTTACATACTCTCCATCAACTGTGCGGAGAAACACACTGCGTACAATACCATCTCTCCCCTTTATCAACTGGGTTACTAATCCTAAAGGATAACTGGATCTTGTTTTGTTCTCGGTTTCTATAAGAACTAACTCACCAACTTGAACTGTACATGGTTCGTCTTTGGCGCACGTTAAATGTCTTTCTCGGAGTAAGTGAGGTAGGAATCCATCCACACCTTTTCATACTTCTTCAACATATCCGAGTCTAGAGTACTGAACTCTCAAATCCAATGATTCTCCAAAGGGAATATCTGCTCCAAAGGAATTGAGAGGTGGGAACAGAGTTACTGTCCTTCCATAGATTAAATGAGAAGGAGTGAGATACTCATCTCGAATATCTTCCGACAAATATGTAAGAGGTCGGGAGTTGATAACACATTCTATTTCACACAAGATGGTATGTAACTCAATAAAGGAAATACGCTTCTTGTAGAGAGACTTATGAAGACTACTCTTAACACAACCTATGAGCCTTTCAAAGAAACCACCGCTCCATGGAGAACGAGGGGTATTGAACTTCCAAAAAATGTCATTATCTTTCAGATAAGCTTTGACTTCAGGCTCATCCTTAATGTCACTGAGGAATCGTTCTGCACCTCGAAAATTAGTACCATTATCAGAAAAGATAATGGAAGGAATTCCAAATCTAGAAGCAAATCTGCGAAATGCAAACAGAAATTCTAAAGTAGTTAAAGAACTACACAACTCTAAATGTACTGCTCTTGATGTAGTGCATGTGAATAAACACACATTTAAGGAGTCACTGAAGTCGGGGGAGATTCCAAGATGCTGGAAACAAGCAAATGTGATACCTATCTTCAAAAAGGAAAGGAGGGATACGGCTCTGAACAATAGACCAGTTTCCTTGACCAGCATAGCTTGCAAAGTTATGGAGAAACTACTTAGGAAACATATCTCTCTTCACTTGGAATCCTTCAACTTTTTGTCAGTGAGGCAACATGGATTCAGAGAAGGTAGATCAACAGTAACAAACTTATTAGAATTTTATGATGAGGTAAGCCAAATCTTACAGGAAAGAGAGGGCTGGGCAGATTGCATATTCCTAGACTTCCAGAAAGCGTTTGACACTGTTCCACATGGGAGACTTATTAGGAAGCTGCAATCAATGGCTAGAATAGGTGGAAATGTTTTGGAATGGATAAAAACTTACTTAGAAGGAAGGGAACAGAGGGTTAGAGTAAGACACTCAGTGTCTGAATGGAGAAGAGTTAGTAGTGGAGTTCGACAGGGTTCAGTTTTAGGGCCACTTTTGTTCCTTGTATATGTAAATGACCTACCAGAGTCTGTAAATTCATTCATGAATATGTTTGCAGATGACGCAAAGATTGTGAAGAAAGTAAAAAACGAGAACAGTGGTAGAGAACTTCAGGAGGATCTAAATAATCTGCATGAGTGGTCAGAAAAGTGGCTAATGAAATTCAATACTTCAAAATGTAAGGTAATGAGAATGGGTACAAGTGCAAGAAGGCCCAAGCTTGACTACTCGGTGGCTGGAGTACAACTTCAAGAGACAGAAAATGAGAGAGATCTAGGAGTAAACATACTGGCAGATTTGTCTCCAGAAATACATATAAATGGCATAGTAAGGGCAGCATATGCATTCTTATCAAATGTAAGGGTAGCCTTCAGGCACATGGACAAGGAAATGTTCAGAAATATTTATGTAACCTATGTGAGGCCAAAACTCGAATATGCAGCCCCCTTTTGGAATCCGCACTTGAAAAAGCACATAGCTAAGCTTGAAAAAGTTCAAAGACATGCCACGAAACTGGTGCCAGAAATACGAAATCTCAGTTATGATGAGAGGCTGAGGGAATTAGACTTACCATCACTCGAAGCTAGAAGAGTGAGGGGGGATATGGTGACAGTCTTTAAATTCCTTCATGGTTATGATAGAGTGGATAGGGATCGATATTTTGATATGGCTGGCTCTAGAACTAGAGGTCATAGTTTGAAGCTTCGTAAGAAAACTTCTTTGCAGGATGTAAGGAAATACTTTTTCAGTGTAAGAGTAGTTGATAATTGGAATTGGCTAAGCGAGGAGGTAGTTAATGCTATCTCAATCCATAGTTTTAAGGACAGGTATGATAAGTATCACTAAGTCTAAAATGGAACCGATGAGGAGACGGGAAGATACGAGCTTTGGGCTCTTTCCCGTAAACACAATTAGGTAATCACAAAAACATCTGATGATGAATCATGATACACCCAATTAATGGTAACTTCACTGTCACACCATATAGTGCAACCTTTGAATGCTAATTTCTCATTAGACAAGAGTGTCTGAGCCAATGCTGAGGCTAAAGTAAGTGAGAGTAACTCTAACTTAGGAATGGTGAGTGGAGGATTTTGTGATACTCTTACTTTATGC
>JAXCGZ010002947.1:10000-28807 GCA_037179515.1 Halocaridina rubra | reverse complement strand
AACTCTTGCAAGTATATTTATCTACTCGTTTTCAGCAATGAAGACTAGTATATGAATATTGTGTACTCGTAAGTTCTAAGGTTCTCCATTTTTCCCGTTTTCCATTCACAGCCAAAGTAATCATTTGTATTAATGTGTGGTGATGAAATATCCTTTCTGAATTCTCTCTTACAGATTCATCTACATGTACTGTGATGGAGCCAAGGTTCTCGAAAATGGTGCCTACGAATTTGAAACAAAATCATGGGGACCCCCTGATCTAAACTTGCAGAATATTGCCTTGAAACTGAAGGAACAGGTGAGAATAAATGTCTCCATTGACAGTTCTAGAGGAGGAAATGATATTTCAAAGAAGAGTAAACCCAGGGTGCCCTAGGGCTATTCGTATTTGCAAGGGAATTCACCTAACCTAACTTAACCTGACCTAAAAGTTAGCCTAATTTAGCTTAGCCAACCCAAACCAATCCAAACTAACTCAGCCTAACCTAACCAAACAATTTAGATGGTAATTTTATATTACATTGGGCTCTGGGGGTTCCTCATCTCTACAAGGTCCAGACGAAATATATTATTGTAAGAAAGATATGACGTCTCATGTTCTGTGTGAATAGAAAACTATAAATTTAATAAGGCGACCGTATTTTTAACATCTTTGAGAAATATTTTGGATTATTACTGTTAAAAACTTGGAATCCTTTGTAATAATTAAATTACTTTGATTTTTATATCCATTATTAAGCTCATTAATTTTAAGGTGAGGAAAAAATTGGACCAATATTATTAAACTCTTTAATTTGAGGGTGAAGAACATAGAATAATATTAAACTTTCATCAATTTTAGGGTGAAGAAAAAGATGGACCAACTCCCTGGGTGCAATATATGTCTGTGGGAAGTGCAAAACTAGCTGCGCAGGAAATGGATTTTTCCAGGCCTGGTGAAGATACAGATAAACTCTACATGAGTATAGGTGGTTCGGATGTCATTGAAGTGTCTCATCCAGTTGCCCCAGATGGAAGTGAGAATGTTAGGTCAGTTCACGAACTTTCTTGAATTTCTTTAGATATTTCAGAGCTTTAGTGGAACCCCCCCTTACTGTCATTCCCAGAATCTTGGCAGCATCAGTTTTACATGTTTTACCGGTTATTATTGTTTCAATTCTTTATTCTTTTTTCTTAAGTTGCTGTTATTCCATACAAAGCGTAGCTTAGGCTGAAATATTCCTAGGTTCTCCCCACATTATTATAAATATAATTCGTTATTTTGTAATAGCTAAATGAAATACCCATATCCACATTTATGATGTTCAACGACTTTGTAATTGAAGATGCAGAAGTTCCCCCTACTCATGAGCAGCTGAGTTACGAACATTTACTGATACGAACAAAAACCCACCCAGTACCTATACATATATTAATGTATGTATTACTCTACTGTACTTGTATTATTACATTATTATTGCTGTCCTAAAATTCATGAATACTGTATACTTTATTTATATAGTAAGTGTACTGTACAGTACTGCATATGTATGTATGTACAATACTTTTTTTTACCTAAACACAACTTATGAAGAATTCAGCTTACGAACAGACTTCTGGAACCTAAGTCGTTCATAAGTTGGGGAGTGACTGTAGTCTAAGTCTACAGAGAAAGCCTGGACTTTAGCCTACAAAAGGAATGATATATCTCTCTCTCAAAATATAGTGCAATTCATAAACTGGTCATACATGCAGTAACACTAGATAAAATACTCACCTAGGGTATAAATGCACTCGTACTTCATTTAGAGGCAATTTTGTAAAGCTGAACTTGAAGGTTTTATTAATAATGAATCCCTCATATTGATATTTATATCTATACTCTGAAAATGTTCTTCCATGGTATGAATAGGCTGGTACTTATACACATGATTGCTGATAAGTTCATTACTTTGGTAAATTTTGTTTTAATACTATATACAAAATTTTACTCGAACTGTAAGATGCTATTAAAACAGTTAAGAAGTTTAGAGTACAGGGGTTCCTAAATTTACACTGTCCTTGAGTTACGATGTTTCATGGTTACAACATCTCACATAAATTATTTTGCTTCTTTTTTGATCATTATTGGCTTGTATTATGTCTCCTAAGTGTAAAGCAGATTTTTCTGATGGCAGTGCTTTGAAGAAAGGAAAGCCATCACCATGGAAGTGGAATTAGAGATAGTGAAAGGCAGAAAAGGGAGAAACTTTGCTACAGCTTTAACATAGGTGTTTATTTAGGTGTGTTCGGATTTACATTGTAATTCGGGTTACATCACATTTTAGGAATGGAACTCTGGATGTAAGTCAAGGACCCCCTGTATCTTATTGTTAATATTGTATCCTCTCCCACTTTCCCTGTTGATAACCCAACCAGGGGATTTGTGGGAGCCCTTCATCCCCAAGAAGTTAAGAGGAGTGATCGAGGTATGTTGGCGTTTGGTAAATGTGTGTGCTTTGACTCGGCCACCCCTCTTACAAGGGGCATTGTGGCCATTGTGTATGCATGTATGTTATATATGATAAGACAAAATTTAATTTCTGTGACCCATGTCACTCATGTCTTACAGAGATCCAAATAATCCCCGCATCCATTTAGGGGCCATTGCCTCTGGACGCTGTGTTGTTGGAAATGATCAAACGAGGCAAGATTTTGCTTCTCAGTTATCAGTACTCGCTTATGATCAAGAGTTTGATGCTGTTGTAGAGTCGGTTTATGGTAATCGTAAGGACCATTACATTCTTATCCGAGGTATATGCGATTATAAGTAAGTATTATAAGTATTTGTTAATTTTAGCTCTTATTTCATCAGGATATACAATATGAGAATGTTATATATTTTAATGGGTAAATAAATAATTAGCTTTGGGATAAAGATAGCGCAATGGTCTCCATTAAATCCCATTCCAATAGGGTGGACACAGAAAGCTTAGAGCTGGGGAATTGGTGCTGGATGCCCTGTTTTACACCCCACATTATACTCTATCTCATGTCTGTCATCTCCATAGCTGCTCTAACCACTGTGCTACCTCTTTCTTCTTGATTACAATACTATCTAATAGTTATTACAATCATTTAAACTTTTCAGCGATGGCACGAGAAACAAGGAGTGGCAGCCGTACGCAGCTTTAGCAGCCGCAAGTTTCATGAAGGCGATTATATGCGGAATGGACGCTCCCACGGACGTATAGAATGTTATTTAAATTGTACAGACGTTGGAATAGGCTTAGGAAGGTTGTTATAAAGTTGTTTTACGTAAGGATTCGAAATGTATTTTGCATAATTTTACGAGAAGTGTTGGTCTAGTCTGCATACATAATGTGAAGTTATATATTAAAGATGTCTGAATTTATTTTTTTCATAATTACGTAACATTGTAATTTTTTGTATACAGACTTTTTTTTATGACTTAGCTTTCTAATTATCCATGTTTTTCATTCTTATTCTTAGAGCTGATATTCAAATTTGCAGGGCTTTGAAATTTAAGTTATTATTTTGTAATAATTAGTTCATTGAGTTACATGGGTAAATGATAGGTTTCTTTGACAATCTATGTACAATTTAAAATTGACCGAGTTATGATTGTGATACCAGTTGTTACATACAGTTTAGAATAACTTTCTTTTACTATCATCTGTATTATAGCAAAGGAAAGATGGTGCTTTTATTTAATTATGGGGTAGCTTAAATCTTAATGTCATGCTAATGATGAGAGTAATATTAATGTGGAATGAAAAGATAAGGATGATAAATTACAAAAATGTATAAGATCAGGAACGAAAAAATTAGCAGAATAAAAAAGGTAATAAAAATTTCAAGGAAAGCACAAGAAAGGAGACTACAGTGGTATGGACATGTTATGAGAAGAGATGATGACTGTGTGGGCAAGAGAGTGAATGTGAATTGATTTTGTGAATGAGACTTTAAGGGAGAAAGGGTGTGAAAAGATCTGATGTTAAACCGAGGACTATGGAGGAGCCTATTCATGAACCTCATATAGACGTGGGAATGGGAGAAGGTAAAGAAAGATATTAAAAATACAATACATTAGAGAGGCATGAAACATGAGTACATAATGGTGGATCTGGTGATCTAAAAATATGAGTGAACTATATTTATATTTTATTAGGGCTGTTCAAGCATAAGACAATTTCTCTATAGATGACTGAAAAGTTCTTTCCTCAATGTATTATGAATAATATATGATTCCTTATAAAGAAATAAAACAATGGTATTTCCATACAGTAATAACTTATGGTAAACATTGGAAATCCATATTATAAAGAGTTAATTTAATTTTAAAGTAATATTGTAGAGAAAAATATAATCCTAATCATTTTTCAGTACAATACTCTCTCAACATTATATCACTGTAGTGAGAACATATAAGAATTTCATTATACATCATCATATTTGAAATATGTTTGTGTGTCGTCATATATGATATACTATACAATTCATTGTTACTTACATATTGACATGTTTAGTGTAGGTTATGTTGCAGAATCATTACAAATGCACTCTGGAATGCCTAAGGCTGGGTTTGGCACATTTCAAAACAGCTGATTGGGTGCTAAGCCCAAACAACTGCTTTGGGCTTATATTACTTTATGTAACATATGCTTTACTTACTAGCACGGAATGGTACCCAGGCAAGCCACATACTGTGAACCCTATACTTTATGTATAATATTCATTCTTATATGTTAACTTTTAGCCTAACCTAACCTAACTATCTTTACAATATGGAGGGTGACAAAATATCAGTGCTCAAACGGCATTACCCAGTCGTCCCATTCCATTAAAGCTGGGTTTTGTGCTGAAAGATATGAAGTTTATTGTTTCATAATACAGTGTATTTTATAATTTTGTGTCACAATTATTCCCCATGGGCTCGACGAACACAGGTTTGTCTTTTCCCATGTTGAGTGTTTTATCAACTAAACTACCACAGCCCTTGTCTCCAACAGTTTATGCCTTTATTGAATTCCCCTCTCTTATTTTATTATTTTTTTTTGTAAAAGCCAACATTGTTAAGCATTTGTCTTCCTCGCATGACCAAACCAAACCTGTAGGGTACTGAAAGCTTATTGATTTTGGTTTATGCATGAAAGATGTAGACATCATTTTCACTCCCAAAGGATTATGTATGGTGATTTAGTATTTGTCGCAAGCCTAGATTAATTTTTAGGGAGATCATTTATTTGGTTTATGGATGAAAAATGTAGGCAATTTACTCTCTCAAAAGATTATATGTGTGATATAGGGCATTTAGGTGTTTGTTCATATACAAATATATTACAGCTAACATACAGGAAATCTTTTTTGGAGATTAAATAAACATTCTTTTTATACCATTCTGAATAGTATCTGTAACAGACTTGTAGGACATATTTATATGTGCGGATTATTTACTTTAAACTTTTAGGGTGTCTGTAAAGATTTAGTAGTCATAATATTACTTATAGTTTTTTTTACCGTTTTATGTGTCACAATTAGTGCCCATGCAATTAAGGTTGACACAGACATGTTAGAGCTTGGGAATTATGATTGGATGCCTTTACTAACACCAAGTAGCATGATCAAACCAGCATTATTTGGGCTTGTCACTTCCCGACTCATGTACTCTACCGCTGAGCTGATGCGGCTCATACTAATATGATTTCTAAAGCTTACTTGAAAGTTTCATTGTTCACTGTGTCATGGAAACCAAGTTATTTTGAGTCTGAAGCTAAGTTAAAGGGATAGCTAATATAATCTCATCAGAAACTATTTGTTTTGCCATTATGTGTCACAGTTAATCCTTTCTAACATTCCACTGTGGTATTAAACACAGGTTTGTCACTTCTCGAGTCGCGTGCTCTAGCCACTTACCTACTGTGGCCCCCTAATCTATACTAAAAGTGATCTTAATGCATCCCCTTTTGAGATAAGCAGATTAATAATACTGTTGTAGTAATATAGATAAGAAAAAGGAGAGAAAACTCAGTTCAGAAGTCTAATGCACAACAAAGAGACTTTATTTAACATATGCTTTACTTACTAGCACGGAATGGTACGCATGCAAGCTACATGCTGTGAACCCTTTACTTTATGTATAATATTTATTCTTACATGTTAACTCTTATTCTGTCTGTCATAATTAGTCCCTATTCTAATTGGGGTGGACACAGCATTTTGAAGTGGTGGATTTGGGCTGAATGCCCTTCCTAACATCCTGGTTGGGATGGAACCAACTCTAGTCACCTCCCGACTTGTTTGCCCTATCACTGAACTACTGTAACCCCCCTGTGAACCTCACTTGTAATCTGTTCCATTCATTCTTATATGTAAACATGAAAATGACTGGGAAAAATCATAGTGTAATATTTAATATTGCTTTTTTTTCCTTTCAGTATCAAATTAGTTTTAATATTAATTAGCTTTTGATACCCAGCAGATATTGCCACTTATGTAAGGGTTAATTAATCATTATCAGGGTAATATCAGTACAGCAAAATGCAAGGAAAAATATGTGTTGTAGCCTTTTATTATTATTATTATTATTATTATTATTATTATTATTATTATTATTATTATTATTATTATATCATTAAATTGATTATTATTATTGAAAATATGAGCACAGGTAAAATTCCTAAAGCATTACCTTTGGAGATACTAACGTTCGTTCCATGTTCCTGCGAATATAAATGGCATCTAATATAGAGATCTGATATATAGGGTTAGAAAGTAGTCTATTGTCTCACTATTTATACTATTATTGCTGTATATGGTTAATAGAGAAATATTTACCAAAATTATTTACATTACAGCTTTTGTGACAGTATTTGATATGACGTCTTGGTTATTTATATGCTATAGTCGGTTGAGAATACAGGAATACATTATAACACTGGTGACTACTTATGACAGTAGTGCATAATATAGTACAGTATACAGTATATACCTATGTAAATAGAAAATATATAAATCATTATTGTAATATGTAATAATCACAAAATAATCACACATTTTAAACTATTGAAGTGTGCCATGGACACCAAAGACGGACTTAATTAATAAATATTAATAAACTTCATTGTCTTATTATACCCAAATAATTCTCTAACAGTTTTGGAAGCAACCTTTTGTCACATAATCGCTGATAACATTGTTTACAACATTGAGGTGTATTTTTTTTTATACACTCCATTTTATTGATTTTAGTGTTACTGGTGGCTTACAGGATATTCCATCTTTTTGCAACTGAGATACTGTAGGTAAGGCTGAAAAATTAGTTTTCGTATAAACATAATTGTATTAATCTAATTGCGTTCACGCCGGAAAGAGCTCTATGCTAGTATCTCTCTGTCTCCTAGTCAGTTTCACTTTTGACTCAAACATTTACCATATCTATCCTTATAATTGAATGCATCCAGAATTTACTCTTTCTTAACTTATGCAGTTTAGTATGATGCTGTTTAAGAATATAAGAATTTTATAAATTAAAAAATAAATTAAAACAACTACGTTATGCTTTTTACATAGATTTAAAATTGTGCAATAAACTAGACAAAATTTAAAGTATACAGGAGGTTAGGAATAGATAATACAGGGGGTTCTCGACTTACATTAGAGTTCCTTTCCTAAAATATGATGTTACCCGAATTTAATATAAGTGAGAACACACCTAAATAAGCACCTATGCAAATGCAGTAATAAAATGTCCTCTTTCCATGCATTTCACTATTACCAATTTTACTTCCATGGGGATGGCTTTCCTTTTCTTCGAAGCAATTCTATCAAAAGAATCTGCTTTACTCATGGGAGATATAATACAGGCCAAAAAAAGAAGCAAAATAATATATGGGTGATGTGTTGTAACCATGAAACATCGTAAATCAAGAACATCATAAATCGAGGACCCCCTGTACTCAAAGTACAATGGGTCTTGAATATCTGTAGGCTTTGACACAAGAGGCTGCAAAACCACTTGACTTAACAAGATGAGAGACCACCGTTTATTATTGAAATTAATTTGACTATGAATATGTAATTAGGTATAGCTAGGTTAGCCATACAAATTGCGATTGGGTGAGCACAGAGGTCTCAAGACAATTGTAGCATAATATTTTAATATTTTTTTACTATGGAAATTTAATGTGGTAAACATGTTTAACATGGAAAGCTTTGGTTGAAAATGGGAAATCCAAGGATAAACTCTGTATAGCTAAAGGCCTGCCAGTTAGGCATAAAGTATACTTTAATATCTGTAGTCTATTGTAACCTAACCTAACCTAACAAAGCCAAACTATTATTCCATAATGATTACGAAATAACAAAATAATATGTCGTCAAATAGTATTGTCCACACACACATGTAGTTTATAATATAATATTTTTGATAGACTGCACCCCAAAGTAGCACTTTCAAAGGACTTTTAGTTACTATAGCAAAATAGCATACACAAACGGAATGGGACATCAAGATAGCACCTTTGGGTAAGCTAGGGTAATATTAGGTTAGGTTAATCTATTACAAGTAAAGTATTTCCATATATATATATTTCTTTCGTGGTTTGTAATAAAGTCACAGGTAAAATTCACAGCTCAGGTTAGGTTAAGTAAAGTTAGGTTAGATTTTTATTCCTGTGACTTTTTTTCTGTAAATTTTTTACCTGTATCTCTTTTTACCCAGCTTCAGTTCTTTTGAGATATTTCTTGGTGTGCCTAACTAAATTCATGGGGGGGGGGGAAAGGTGGAGACCCAAATACCTCTATGTAAATAATAATAATAATAAAAAAACAATAATAATAATAAACGTGTGTTACATTCAAGATATGAATGTTCAGAATATTAGATTAATTTTGGCAAAAGAAATGCAAACTAACAAGCTACCAATAGAGTAAATTCACAATTAATGTAGTCAATTGTCTCAAGTAAAAAAAAAAAAAACTTCGAAGAGAAAGTTTGTGTCTGTTTTTTTTTTAAGCCAATTTAGGTGATGTAATGTTAATTTGTGGATATATACGAGACACGGAAGCCAGGTAAAAAAAGTCACGTGTAAAAGTTATAGCAAAACTGTCACAGTAAAAAAATCTAACCTAGCCTAACCTAACCACCTAACCTGACCTAGCCTTCATAACCAAACTTAAAATGACCTCTGAATGTTTACCTGTGACTTTAGTACCGGACACGGAGATATGTACATCTTCAAGTACATGCAGAAAAGAACATATGGTTAGGTGTACATATTATTATAGAGTAACTCATTTCAGCGTGATGCTAGCCCCAAGCCTGGGTAACTGGAGAAAGTTGGTGTCATGAAGGACATCCGGTCGTAAGATCTATTTCCAGGACCAAACATTAATGTCCTAAAGGGCTAGTGACAATCAGCAACTCATATAAACGTAGTTAAAACTTAATAAAAATTATTATTATTATTACTATTATTATTATTATATAAGAGACTAATATATCACCATAATATATTATGTTATATATTTGAAATAAAAGGCCAAAGCTTCATTTAACTTGTGATTTTAACCTCTTCACTTGCAGCTGAAGAGGTTAACAGTACAATGTTGAAGAAAGTACTTTTTTGCATTTTACTTCAAATATATAACATTATATATTATTGTGGTCTTTTATATTTTCCAAATTAACCAATCAATTTATGGTGAAGTGTCTTTTTAATTATTATTATTATTATTATTATTATTATTATTATTATTATTATTATTATTATTATTATTATTATTACGGTCTGAGGTTAGCAAGGGCATGCACTCAGGGTAACATCTGCCAAAGCAAGTCCTTCGCAAGAAGGCAACCGTCCTAGCCCTTGGTAGAAAAGAGAGTTCGTGACGTAAAACCGGAACCAAACCATTATTATTATTATTATTATTATTATTATTATTATTATTATTATTATTATTATTATTATTATTATTATTATTTTTATTATTATTATTATTATTATTATTATTATTATTAATATTATTATTATTATTATTATTATTATTATAAGCACGAACATTGATATAAAAGTTTGGAATTAGATATTCCAAACAGATTCCAGAACAGGAAAATGAAGCTCAAACATTTTGTAAATGTCTCTCTCTCTCTCTCTCTCTCTCTCTCTCTCTCTCTCTCTCTCTCTCTCTCTCTCTCTCTCTCTCTCTCTCTCTCTCTCTCTCTCTCTTGTTGTTTATGCATTTATTTTTCCAAGGGGTGCTAGTAAAATTATTATTATCAATATTCTTTTGTTATTTTAAACTACATAATTTGCATATATACTAAAATAATTAAATTTCACTAATATTTGTTAACAGGAAAAAATATATTCATTTAAATAAAATATCTCTTATTTTGACGGATATCATTTTAGGTGTTAACTGGAAAACAAATTTGCTCTCATTGAGATGGTTTGTCATCATCCTGGTTGGACGTGATAATAACGTTGCGTATTTTTAGATGAAAATCTTGGGCGATTTTGCTTGCAAGTTTGTATGATGTGAATTCTATTGCATTATAATAGTTATATTTCATGGTCAGTTGATAAATAATTGTAATAAATATAATATTAATATTATTAATGGTATATTTGTAAGTTTCTCTTGCTTGTTCATTGATCCCTTTTTCTTTCTTTTGAATATATATATATATATATATATATATATATATATATATATATATATATATATATATATATATATATATATATATATATATATATATATATATATATATATATATATATATATATATATATATATATATATATATATATATATATATATATATATATATATATATATATATATATATATATATATATATATATATATATATTACTTTTTTATGAGTGTGACATCGGGACAAGCAAAAACTGCCCTCATCAAGAAAGGCCCGGACACGAGAAAATATCAAGACGAAGGAAAAGAAAAAGGTTAAGTACATTGCAGAGATGAGGTAATGTCACTCAAAGGAAAACGACAGACAAAAAGTAGTCAAAGTACAGAGGACCTAGAGATATGGAGGACTAGGCTCTGAGATGATGATAGATCTGCTTTTTGAAGGATGATAGGTCATAAGAATTAGGAAAGACAGAAGGAGGGAGAGAGTTCCAGAGTCTGGAGGTAGATGGGAAGAAGCAGTCACTGCACCGACCAATCCATGAGCTAATAATCTCCACACAGAACATGTGAGATGAGGCCGCTTAGCAAGTGTTACGCGGCCTTGGCAGTGGGGGAGGGATGCAACTCACCAACTCACCAGAGCAGCGATGGAAGTAGTAGTGATAGAAAAGAGAAAGGGAAGATACCTAACGGCGAAGAGAGAGAGAATCCAGATTAGAAGTAAGAGAAGGATCATTAATGAGTCTGACTGCCTTAGATTCAACCCTATCAAGGAGATAAGTAAAGGAAGAAGCACCCCAGATGTGTGAACAGTATTCTAAGCAGGGATGGATAAGACCTTTATAAATTTTAAATGACTGTAAATAGGAAAAGTAATGACGAACACGAAACAAAACCCCCAATTTTTTGGATAAAGATTTAGAAATTTGGATTACGTCATTCCTCCAAGACAAGTTAGAGGCTATATGGATTCCTAATATGATGATAGAAGTAGTAGAAGATCTTTGATGAAGAGAAGGAACAGAGTAGGTGAAAGTACAGAGCATTGCGGAACACCTCTGGTAACAGAGAAAGGGCTAGATGTCACACCATTAACAACTACAGATATAAAACGGTCAGTAAGAAAACTGTAAATCAGAGAACAGAAAAAAAAGGGGTAAAGCCATAGGCAGGGAGTTTGGTCAACAGAACCTTGTGCCAGACTCTGTTAAAAGCCCTTAGAGATATCAAGGGCGATGACAAAGGCTTCTCCATAGTTCCTCAGAGAAGATGACCATGCATGAGTAAGATAGGACAATAGATCACCAGTGGATCTTACCTTGCAAAAGCTGTACTGGCGATCAGAGATAAGTGAGTAAGATTCAAAGTTTTTAAGAAGTGAACTTTGAGCACAGTTTCGAAAACTTTAGCAATAGAGGAGGTTAGGGCAATAGGTTGGTAGTTAGAAGGAATAGAGCGGGCACCCTTCTTAGGAACAGGTTGAACTAGAGCATGCTTCCAAGATGAAGGACAGATACTGGTTGACAGAATGTGGCGGAAAAGACGGCAAAACATGGGAGCCAGTTCGTCTGCAAACTCCTTAAGGAACCTTGCAGGGATACCATCGGGACCAGATGCCTTGTTTGTCTTTAGCGAACGAAGAACCTTATGAATTTTGCATGAAGAAAGGATAAGGGAGGGCATAGGGTTAGAGAGGGGTAAAGATTGAGGAACAAGTGAGCTGAAATCATTTATAAAGAAGTTGGCAGAAAAATGAGAGCCAAGGAGAGTGACTTTGTCAGTGGGAGAGCAAGCTATAGAACCATCAGAAAAAATGAGAGGGGGAAAGCTTGAGTTACAGAAGTTTTTGAGAGGTTTTTGGGTAAGGACCAGAAGCTTTTGTCAGTGGGAGAGGAGTTAAGGTCATCACTTTCCTTCTTATAAAGGAAGCCTTATACCTTCGAATCTGAGAAGCACAGCGATTCCTAGCTACAATAAAAGCAGAGCGAGTTAAATTGGAAGGAGACAGTTGGTAAGTGCGGTGTGCCCGATTCCTAGCCTGGATAGCCATGGAGCAGGCACGGTCAAACCAAGGTGTAGGGGGAGAGAAAGTTTTTGTAGAAGAGGGGATGTACGCCTCCAATCCCGCTGTCATGATCTCGGCAACTTTTAGAGCTACCTGATCAGGGATGCGGGATCGAAAGCAGTAGTCATCCCACGGGAGGTCAAAGAGTAAGTTACGCAAATTATCATGTTGGGTATGCTCAAAGTGCCAAAGGCGGTACTGAGTAGGAGGGATTGGTGGTGGGGGAGCGAAAATAGAAGAGATTGAGATCATAGAATGTTCAGATTTACCAAGAGGGGAACGCACAGAATAAGAGTAGCTTGAAGGGTTAGAAGTAAGAAATAGGTCAAGAGTGTGTGCTGCATGTTTGCGACAATCAGGAACAGGAGTAGGATATTTGATAATTGCTCCAGATTGTGAGTAATAGAGAAAGCAATGGCCTCGCTTCCTCCCACATCTGTGTGAGAAGAATGAAGCCACTCACTGTGGTGTACATTGAAGTCTGCAATGTAGAGAACTTCGGCATGTGGGTGAGAAGATAGCAAGGACTCATGGCACAAGGACAGATATTCAAAGAAAGACACAAACTTGGTGGAGTTTGGAGAACAGTAGCAGAAGCAAAGGAAAAGAGTGGTAGTGGAGAGATAGACTTTTAGCCAGAGAACATCAAAGTCAGGAGATTCAAGGTCCATGAGCCTCGCAATTGTAGTGTTAATGTTGCAGTAGGCACAGACCCCACCTTTGGAACGAAAACAAGTATACAGATTATAGTAAGGGATTTGAAATGGGTCAGTGGGAGCATGTATAAACAGCTGGGTTTCAGATAGAAGGAATAGGTTAGGGGAAAAGTGCCCAAGTGCTGTACCACAGACAAAAGATTAGAGTTCAGCCCACGAATGTTAAAAATAGTGAAGAGTGAAGGAAGAAGATCTATTGGGAGGTGCAAGGTTAAGGGCAGAACCATTACTACCACCAGGCGTGTCTGCCCTCACGTCAATAGTGGAGTCAACACGAATCCTGAAGATTCTTTGCACCCCTCTATGCCGGGTACTGGGGGAATTAGCTGTGGACTTTCCATAAATAATAACAAATATGGGGAAAAAAGAGTGAAAATGAGACATATGTGGGGAGTGCTGTGACTTGTCAAATGTAATGGAATAGCAAGAGATGTGTAATGAATACGCCAGACTATTCAGTGTTGATGTAGGCATGAGAAAAGAACCATCCTGAAGAAAGACACAACCCGGAACTGTCTGGACCAGTCCTAGTTGTATCCTGAAACCTTCAGTCGTAGTCTTTCAACGGGCGGCTGGTGTGTGTGATTACCTAATTGTGATTACCTAATTGTGTTTACAGGAAAGAGCCCAAAGCTCGTATCTTCACGTCTCCTGATCGGTTCCATTTTCTACTTAGTGATAATTATCATACCCGTCCTTAAAACTATGGATTGAGATAGCATTAACTGCCTCCTCGCTTAGCGAATTCCAATTATCAACTATTCTTACACTGAAAAAGTATTTCCTTACATCCTGCAAAGAAGTTTTCTTACGAAGCCTCAAACTATGACCTCTAGTTCTAGAGCCTGCCATATCAAAATATCGATCCCTATCCACTCTATCATAACCATGAAGGAATGTAAAGACTGTCACCATATCCCCCCTCAATCTTCTAGCTTCGAGTGATGGTAAGTCTAATTCCCTCAGCCTGTCATCATAACTGAGATTACGTATTTCTGGCACCAGTTTCGTGGCATGTCTCTGAACTTTTTCAAGCTTAGCTATGTGCTTTTTCAAGTGCGAATTCCAAAAGGGGGCTGCATATTCGAGTTTTGGCCTCACATAGGTTACATAAATATTTCTGAAGATTTCCTTGTCCATGTGCCTGAAGGCTACCCTTACATTTGGTAAGAATGCATATGCTGCCCTTACTATGCCATTTATATGTATTTCTGGAGACAAATCTGCCAGTATGTTTACTCTTAGATCTCTCTCATTTTCTGTCTCTTGAATTTGTACTCCAGCCACCCAGTAGTCAAGCTTGGGACTTTTTGCACTTGTACCCATTATCAATACCTTACATTTTGAAGTATTGATTTTCATTAGCCACTTTTCTGACCACTCATGCACAATATTTAGATCTTCCTGAAGTTCTCTACCATTGTTCTCGTTTCCTACTTTCTTCACAAGCTTTGCATCATCTGCCGTGTGGAACAGTGTCAAACGCTTTCTGGAAGTCTAGGAATATGCAATCTGCCCAGCCCTCTCTTTCCTGTAAGATTCGACTTACGTCATGATAAAATTCTAATAAGTTTGGCCTCACATAGGTTACATAAATATTTCTGAACATTTCCTTGTCCATGTGCCGGAAGGCTACCCTTACATTTGACAAGAATGCATATGCTGCCCTTACTATGCCATTTCTATGAATTTCTGGAGACAAATCTGCCAGTATGTTTACTCCTAGATCTCTCTCATTTTCTGTCTCTTGAAGTTGTACTCCAGCCACCGAGAAGTCAAGCTTGGGCCTTCTTGCACTTCTACCCATTCTGATTACCTTATATTTTGAAGTATTGAAGTTCATTAGCCACTTTTCAGACCACTCATGCATACTATTTGGATCTTCCTGAAGATCTCTATCATTGTTCTCGTTTCCTAGTTTCTTTACAATCTTTGCATCATCTGCAAACATATTCATGAATGAATTTACAGTCTCTGGTAGGTCATTTACATATACAAGGAACAAAAGTGGCCCTAAAACTGAACCCTGTGGAACTCCACTACTAACTCTTTCGTGACTCTCCATCCATGGAGTTATTGTCTGAGGATTCTGTATCAATTTTGCCGCAAACTATCTTGAGGTTAGTCGCTTTTCTATCAATTTTTTTTTTCAGTTCTTAATGCATTTTCCTGATTTCTTCTCTAACTTTCTTGGAGAGATAAGGCGAGATTCAAATTTTTTTTGTTAATCTTTCAGTTGACTCTCAGAGGCTAGGAGCTTTCTGAAAAATTTCACATTTCTGGGTCACCGTTTTTAATGTCACATTTGCTAATCTTGGTGTATTCTCTACTGGACTAAGTCACTGTATGTTGGAGATATCTACTTCTGTGACTCCTGTCTCCTGAATGTTCTGCCTGATTTTTTTATGATTCTCTTTCTGTTTATCTTCTATGATACCTTGCCAATGTTTAGGGACATTATGTAAAATCAGATTGAGTTTCCTTGTATCCCTTTATCTGTGTTCTTCCAGCTGTATTGGAATAGAAATCGTGCCATCATTTACTTATTTAAGAAAAATAATTTAGTATTAAGGAAATAAAGTCTTTTAAAGATATTTCTTTTAAGTGAAAATTATTAATAATTTTTCCGTGATTATAATTCCCTTTAATACTGCTGGGTAGTTTTTACATATTCACCTTGTCATCTTTAAGGACTCGGTAAGGTATGATTTTTTTTTTATAATATTTACATAGTACTGTACAGCGTTTGCTAAAATTCAACACTCATATTTATAAATACGAGCGTAAGATAAAGTTTGCTACCAATTGGCAAATATACATTAATCCGAATAACAGGTTTTGATTTATTAATAAGTTACTAGCGGTTATAATATTTCTGTGATGGAACCAAAATATAACTGCCTTAGCCTAAGCTTATTAAGTAAAGATAACTAAACCCGTTCTCGTTCAACTCGAGGTTTTTATTTCACCTGATCAACCATTAAGTTATTTTCGTTGACTATATTACCTGACTTCACAGAACACGATTAATTTTACAGTGTATGCTAAACTATCCCAACGTGGTTTATGATTTGTCAACACATCGACAATAGCTTGCATTGTCTACCTATTCTAGTTTTGGATAAATGACAGTAACGCTTGTATTCAAGTTTTGTTCTGAATTTTCGGAGCTCACCTTGGATCATCCAGCAATGATATGTCCAGTACACCATAAATCATCTAGCAGGAATATTTCCAGCACACCAAGGTTCTTCCGGCATATGTCAGGAATATGTTCTGCACACTGTGCATTATCTGACAGGAATATGTCTGGCACACCATGGATCATCCTGCAAGTGATGTTCAGTACACCTTGAATCACCTGACAGGAATACGTGTGGCACAACGTGGATCATCTAGTAGGAATATGTTCTGACTAAAATATGTGTCAGGCATATCATGGGTCATCCAGCAGGAATACGTCCTGCATATCATGGATAATACGGTAGGAATATGCCCAGCATTCCATATATTATCTGTTGGGAATATGTTCAGCACACCTTGGATTACCGGTAAGAAAATATCCTGGGATATAAAGAATTGCCGTAGACTGAATTTTTAAAATATTAGTTATGGAAGACCCGAAGACACTCATCCAAGAAAAAAATACCAAGAATTTTAAGAAATGAATTTCTTTTAATGGACATCTACTCGGCAGTCAGAAGGAGTATTATGGCCTTTTTGTCAGTTAATGAGACTAAGTATTGTTGCTTCGTTCAAATGAAAAATGAGTTATTTATAGTGCTTTATAAATCAGTGATCACTGAATAGTTAATGTAGAAAATATTGTAAATTGTTTATTAGAAATAATACTCATTTTACTCATCACTTTGTAGTTCTTTGTAAAAACTCTGACGTTCTTGTTTGAAAATCAATAATGAAATAAGTAAAGTTACATAAACAAAAAGAGTTGATGTTTACATGATTGAATAGTCAGGTAAAGGATTTTATTCATGTTCCTATTTGTGGCTTACACACACTTTAAATAGTAAATATTTGTACCTCTGCCATAACATCTATCAGAGTGGTCTTCCAATTTTCTTTTATTTACTGTGGTCATTTTTTAAGAAAAAAAAAATCCATCCTCGTGATGCTGCATCACCATACATCATGCAGGGTCCTTGATTTAATTCCCTTTTCTTAGCTTGTATTTACTTCTAGCTATTTACATTCCTCCCTGGCTATCCGTACTCATTTTTTCCAAGTGTCCAAATCAACTTCTTGGGAACTTCTTTCTCAAGTCAATATATCTCTTCCATTTCCCTACATTCAGCTTTAACTTCACCTTCCTTCACCGTAACTATAAAGTGACTGTGCCTTAAACTACCTCCTACACATATTATCATGAATTAACAACATTTAACTCTTGTTTCCCCCATATCACAATCCTTACCCATGGACATTACTTCAAGAAAAATCTTTCAGAAGCATTGCACTGACTGTTACGTTCTCTAACTAACAAACATCTGATTTATACATGGCCATGTCTATAGTCTTTAGAACAAACTTTACAACTCTGAGTTTTTTCAGGCTGTTCCTTTGCTATAAATTGATGTATATTAGTAAGACACTCCGTACCCTGTTCTCTGGTCATTTTCTCCTAGTCGGTCAAGGATGTCTGGGGATGCTGGATTTTATTATATATAATGATGATAGTATTTTATTAGTTTGCTTTAATTATTTGTATTAGGTGTATGGAGTAGTCTTGTTTTATATTTGGGGTAAGCAATGAGTAATTTTTGAGATTTAGTTACTCTAAATCTATAATGATACGTCACTAGTGAAGGTATAGTTTATTTTTAGAATATATGTGCGGCATTTTTTATATTTTTAGTATTTAATTACCTTGTTCTTTTAACTAATTGCTTTAGGTATATGGATTAGTTTTTGTTCATAATGAACAATTTGAAGATATTTGTTTACTTTAAACTAATAATGGTAAAAAATAGTGATGGTGTAATTTATTATAAAAAAAATATACTGCATTTTTATGTTACAGAGTTTAAGTCTTCTTGTTAGTTAGGATACGGCGATTAGAGATTATACTTAGATGTATCACTGTTAGGAAGGGGGTACAGTAGCTCAGTGGGAGAGTGCGCAAGTCGGAAAATGATGACTAATACGTGTTCGATCTTACCCAGGGGCATCTACTTAATCTTCTACACTCCAACGTAGCTGTGTCCACCCCCATATGAATGGGGACTAATTATGAAACATTAATAGTAGGTTGGATCATGGCACCAGCTGCGCGTTGCAATACTACAGCTTAAGTTTTTTTGAACTTAAATACAGGACTGTCCTGGACAGCTCGATGTTAAGTCTCCCTTCAGTTACGGATCCTTT
>JAXCGZ010002946.1:27500-28831 GCA_037179515.1 Halocaridina rubra | reverse complement strand
ACAATTACTGTGCCCTAGGTTCATATGCCTGTCGAGGTAAAAATTATGCATATATATATATATATATATATATATATATATATATATATATATATATATATATATATATATAATCAAATAAATACGTTACTAAATGTGAAAACATGAATATTTTACACCTGACCGGGACTCTAACCTAAGACACATCATTACTGTGCCAAGGCTCTATCAACTGCATCATTGAAGGTCTTAAAGAGAAAAAGATCTTACGGCTTAATTGTATGGTAATGTGTTTATTTGATTATTATTAATGCTTATATAGCTGAGATTCGAATTAAATGTGAAAAACGATGCCTCAAGAGTAGGTTTAGGAGAAGCTATAATATGAACAAAAAGGCATTCCAAAATAGAATGCTTTCATTCATAGTATAGCAGTTTAGCAGTAAAGTTTGCCTCTCGTTTAAACCTTCAGTGGTGTAGTTGATAGTGCCTTGGCACAGTATTTATGGGTCTTAGGTTAAAGTCCAGGTCAGGGGTAAAATATGATTCATGTTTTCACATATGACAATGTGTTTATTTTATTAATATTAATGCCAATATAGCTGAGATTTGAACTAAATGCGAAAAACGAGCCTCGAGTGAGGTTAGAAGCTGTAATATGAATAAAAAGTCATTCAGATAGAATGCATCCATTCCTAGTATAGCAGTTAAGCTGTAAGGATTGTTACTCTTCTAGACCTTCAGTGGTGTAGTGATTCATAGTAAAATATGATTCATATATATATATATATATATATAATATATATATATATATATATATATATATATATATATATATATATATATATATATACATGCATATATATATATGTATATATACACATATATATATGTATATATATATATATATATATATATATATATATACATATATATATATATATATATATATATATATATATATATATATATATATATATATATATATATATATATATATATATATATATATATATATATATATATATATATATATATATATATATATATATATATATATATATATATATCGCAGTTCAGATGTAAGGCTTGTACTGGTCGGGGTAAAATATGATTCATGTTATTACACACAGTAATGTGTTTATTTGATTATCATTAATGCCTATATAGCTGAGATTCGAATTAAATGCGAATAACAAAGCCATGAGTGAGGTTAGGAGAAGCAGTAATATGAACAAAAAGGCATTCAGATAGAATGCTCTCATTCCTAGCATAGTAGGTAAGCTGTAAGGCTTGTTTCTCTTTTAGACCTCCATTGGTGTAGTTGATAGCGCATTGGCACAGTGATTATG
>JAXCGZ010002946.1:0-7500 GCA_037179515.1 Halocaridina rubra | reverse complement strand
TTCACAAAAAGTGTGAATTTTATCATGATAGTTCTCCTAAAAATAGGATTTTGGGACTTTTTGAATTGATACAATATTATGTCTCTGGGTTTGCTATCCTATTTCTTGATCTGCTTGTATCATCCTCTGCAGTTCGTCTTCAAAGAATCGTTCACTAGTTTATCTTGCAAAATCTTTTTTTAAAGTGATACAAGCACAGAAAAAGAGGAAAGCAACGATATTCCAAAATTACAAATACAGCATGCAGACTTCTGAAGCAAATACCAATTACTCACATAAAGCGCGAGAATTTTATCATGCTATTTCTCCTTAGAATAAGACTTAATGACTTTAACAAGAGACAATATTATGTCTCTGTTTTTGATATCCTATTCCTTAATCTATTTGTATCATCTTCCACAGTTTGTCTTAGAATACATAGTTGCATATGTTATCTTTCAAGAAATTCATCAAACAAGATTTTTTTGAAGATACAAGAGCACAGAAAAAAAGGGAAAGCAACAATCTTCCAAAATCACAAATCCACCATGGAGACTTTTTATGCAAATAATAATTATTCACGAGAAGCGCTAGAAGTTTATCATTCTAGTTCTCCTTAAATAGGATTTTGTGACTTTAACGAGAGACAATATTATGTCTCTAGGTTTCTTATCCTATTTCTTAATCTGTTTGTATCTTTCTCTGCAGTTCATCATAGAAAGCATCGTTGCACAGGTTATATTGCAAAAAATTAATCTTGCAAGATCTTTTTTAAAGTGATACATGCACAGAGAAAGAGGGAAGCAACAATTATTCAATATAAAAAATTCAGCATAGAGACTTTTTATGTATTAGACAATTATTCACGAAAAGTGCATTAGTTTTATCCTGATAGTTCTTAGAATAGGGTTTTGTGACTAACAAGAGGCAATTTTTTGTCTATGGGTTTGCTATCCTATTTCTTAATCTGTTTGTATCATCCTCTGCAGTTAGTCTTAGAAAGCATCGTTGCAGAGGTTATCTTGCAAGAAATTCATCTGGAAAGATGCCTTTTAAAGTGGTGCAAGTGCAGAAAAAAAGAAAGCAACAATTTGCCAAAATACAAAATCTAGCATGGATACTTTTTATGCAATTACCTATTATTCACGATGGGGCATGAATTCTATCATGTTAGTTCTCCTTAAAAATAGGATTTTGTTATTTTAACAAGACACAATATTATATTTCTGGGTTTGCTATCCTATTTCTTAATCCAATTGGCCCAATCGCTCCCAATTGGGCCCCGCACATCAGGGGACCCCGCGCTAGAGTGTAAACTACTCTCGGCTTGTCAAGTGCACACAACAACACATTGCAATATATATATATAACACCACATAATATGTTTTACAGAGAATAACAATGAATATATAGTTTTTATGACTTTTACAAAGTCGGTACTGTTTATTTATAGCTTCTGTTTTGAATTTTTTTTTCTGTACTTGGATTAAGTATTATGCTAATTACATAACAGCATTAAAATTAATTTCTCTGAAGAAAAAAAATTAAAATGACAATATACAAATAAACATGTAACAGCTTTTAAGTGTCTAAAAACCAATAGTATTTTCTTTTAATAGTATCATGTGATTAAATTACTATATTGCATCTTTATGCACAAGCACATCTCTGTTGCAAAATATGTAGTAGTCCTATATTCACAAATAAGTATTTCAAGTTTTACAAAAAGGGTCGGAAACAGGGGTAAATTATCCCAAATGGTGAAAATCTATAAATTTTGGTAATACATGCGACATGAGGCCTCAGTTTCCTCGAGTTTACTTCGCTTTGTTAAAAAACATTTTCTTTGACATGGTGACTGACCAAATTTTCTACAGGTCGTGTTTGGTTCCATCTCATGGTGTCAGTTTCCCTTTCGTCGATTGTAAACACAGTTGACTGGATCTTATAGAGCTCAGTAATATTACTACTAGCTCATTAATTTTGCATCACTGACCCATAAATGAGGTAAGTTTTAGTGACCAAGGTACAAACCATATATCTGAATTATGAAGTCACTGATTTTCGAAAGATTACTGTAAAGAGCAGTACAAAATGTTCATAATATATCAGGTAAAAGATGATCGCATATCATTATGTGTGACTTTGACAATGCAGATGAATTAATTTTCTAGACCATTCCTTCAGTTATTGGTGGTTTTTCATAAGAAGTGATAGGCAGGTGTTATATTTTTTTCTGCTTTATTCAGTCATATTAGCAGACAGTACGAGCATTACTTTAAGTAAATTAGTAAATAAATGACATGTGTAAACATACTTGGCTTTTTTCAAATCTAGGGGTAATTTCATTGTTTCCCAAATAAGATTTTAGGTAATACTCAAAAACTTTCCCTGCCCCCTCTTTTACACACACAAATCTCGGTAATTAAGACCTACAAATATAGACATATTAGATGCATACCTTGCACTCACAAAAATTATATGATACAAGTCAAGTTTGTTACTTTTGACAGTAATAATGCGATGTGCGCTGACTTCTTTATGACATATAGATCGGACATCAAGTACAGTATGTTGTGTTTTTTATCAGTTCTGCGATGGATGCCATTTTTTTTTTATTTTAAGGATCCTTGGTTTCTATAAATACGAGTAAAAGACTAAGAGACATCTGCAGAAAATACTGAAGTGGCAGTAAAAGAGTGCTGTAGCCAAGGAAAAACAAGGCTAAAGCAGAAAAGGAGAAAGGTGCATTAGATAAGTATTTCAGCAAAACTATCTAAAAAACCAGAACAGTAAGTAGAGCCGCAACACAGTGAAGATGATGACACTGAAGGAAACCAGTCTTAAGAAGTTACACAATACAATCAAAGTGGGATTTTATATACTGAAAGTGAGATCGACCATTCCGGAAGAATTGAATTTGACAAACAAGAAACTCGCCTGTTGACATGCCTGCTGATGCCTTTGAGGAAAGGGAGAATGGGAATTCGAAATCTGCCAGTCCTGTAGAATTAATAGATGATCCTGCAACATGGCCAGAAATAATAAGTAAGTTTCAGGGACTATTTAGTGAAAAAATGACCACCTACAATTATAGCAGAATTTTTCCAAAGAATGAGAGTGGATCAAGTTTTTCAAAATTTCACTGCAAAAGAAAACTGCCAAATGGTGAAATTGTAGGTCGTCCACTGCTAATATACTCTGTATCAAGTGATAAAATATTCTGCTACTACTACAAGCTTTTTGGTAATGCAGCAAGTGCACTTGCAAGTGGTGAGTGGCCAAATGTTCATACAAGACTAGCTGAGAATAGGAACTCCAAAAAGCATTAGCAAGCTATGCTCAGTAGCTGTAAACTGCTGCAATAATTATCTGCTGTAAAAACTATTGATGAAGTCTAGAAAAACTAATCAGACAAGAAGAAAAACGCTGGCATCAAGCTTTTGAGTAACTGGTAGCCACTGTACAGATCCTGGCAGAAGGAAACTTGCCATTCCGGGGATCTTAGGAACACATAGAAACACTACATAATGGAAATTTCCTTGTTGTTGTTGAGTTGCTATGAAAGTTTGATTCAGTAATGCAAGATCATCTACAAGAAATCCAGTATAAGGATATACATGGACATTATTTAGGAAAAGAATCCAGAATGAACTTATAAATATAAGGAGTCAAGCTGACCTACAGGAAATCATTTCGCAAATCAAGGCTGCTAAGTATTTTGCAGTAATTCTTGACTGTACTCATGACATCAGTAATCAGGAGCAAATGTCGATGGTAATTAGATATGTAGCTGATGGTGTACAATCAAATGCTCCAACAGGAGTATATGAACATTCATCAAATATTTAGTGGTGGAAAGTAGTAGAGGTAAAAATTTGTACAACACCCTTCTACATGAGCTTGAAACATCAGGGCTGGACGTTGAAAAATCATTGGACAAGGGTATGATAACGGTGCCAATATGAAGGGACGCACCTCAGGTGTGCAGGCATGACTTCTTCAATAGAATTCAAGAGCTTTCTTTACACCATGTGCATGTCACAACTAGAACCTAGTTTTGGGAGACAGGGTCAAGACATGTCCTAATTCAATGACTTTCTTTGGAACTGAAGAGTTATTTAAGTCCCTCTTGCATCATCTACTAAAGGATGGACTGCTTTTAGAAAACATGTCTGTAAAACCTCTCTCTGAAACACAAAGGGAATGTAGAATGGAAGGTGTCAAAGTTGTACGGTACCAAGCTGATGAAGTTTGTATTGCACTAGAATCGTTAGTCAGTCAAATGAGATATTACAAGTTTCTGGTCTCACTAGTTTTTTGGCACTCCTTACTCTTTCAAGTAAAGTAGATGAGTAAGGAACTTCAGAGAAATACCATGAATGATGTTACAGGCCTTTCTTCATTCCAAAAGCTTTGTAACTAGTTGAAGATGTACAGGGAAAAAAGTTTTGATGAAGCCTTGATTGACGCTAAAAAAGAAAAAAAGAAAATTATTTGCAGATGAACCTTTGCCAGATCTAAAAACGGCCTTCAGAGTGCAATGTTTTAATCAATTTGTAGATAAACACTGCAAGCACTTAAGCTACGGTTTGAACAATATATATATATATATATATATATATATATATATATATATATATATATATATATATATATATATATATATATATATATATATATATATATATATATGTATATATACACACACACACGTGTGTGTGTACGTGTCTGTGTCCATGTGTACGTATGTGTGTGTGCTACATTAAAGTAATATTATTACTCATTTCGTTCCATATGCTTTACCTTAGTAATGAAATCTACAAAATCCCTCTATTTCCTTTAACTATGTTGCCCTTCTGATAAAAGACCTGAAACCTTTGACAAACCTAGTAAAAAAAGAAAGAAAGAAAATTAAAAACTGTTAGTTGTGTGGCTTCAAGCGAGGGTTAGCAAGATTGTGTTGCCCCCTGGGAAGCCTTAAATGAATATCACTAGCGCACTGTGGAAGACCTATGGAAGGACACACCTTAAACAGTACCTGAAAGCATTCCAGTGAAACATCATAGCGTGGTGAGAACATATATACATATACCTGGCCTCATTCCCCCTTGTAAGGGGGTGGCCAACCCAAGAAACACGCATTTACCACGATCCACACATATCTCAACTACTCCTCTTAGCTCCTTCGGGATAAAAGGTTGCCACATTAACCCCCTTCCATCTTCCTTTGGGCACTCACAAGGTAGGCGGGCAAGGATGTTTTACAATGAGGCCCAACAGCCACAGCTGGTTTATCCCCACCTCTTCATCACATGGCAATTCCCCTCACACCCATCCATCATAGCTTACTGAGCCAGCAGGTGCGAGAAATCCCTTTGGCCAGTGTCACCAATATACATTCTTCCTCGACTCATATCCTATTTCTTGCACACTCTTTTCCCTGCTCCATTGACATTCCACGTGCATTCAGTGCCTTTTTCACGTCATCTATCCATCTCATTCTAGGTCTTCCTCATGACATAACTCCAATAAAAGGCCAGCACTACCTTTACAAAGAGACGCATTTCAGTGATGTGTGAATATTATGATTTTTTTCATCATAAGAATACAAATAAATGGAGTCGCTCTATCTCAGTGGTAGAGCACGAGAGTCGTAAAGCAACCAGCACAGGTTAGAGCCCACTGCAGGATGTTAAGAAGAGCATCCACCTTTAACACCCTCAGGTCCAGTATACCTATCTCTACTCCCATCGAATGGGGACTCTTTGTGACGCATAATACAGTGCTTCTCCTTCTAGTACAAATGGATCATGATTAATCTATTGCATTAGTCTTCAAAAGCCTGAATGCCTGAGTCCTTGTGGATGGAATTTTATTCCATAAGCTTCTGATATTGCGATGTCAGCTCTCTTCCCGTGTAAATAGGATAACATAACTAGGTCATGCCGAAATATATATAAATTAAGGCAGTTCTTTCAAAATATCAGTCTAATATATCAAGATAATTGTAATCGTAGATAACGCAATGGACAATGAATATATGCTGAACACATAATTAACACAAAACTCATTTTCCTACACGATTCTATTGTGTGGATCATATATGGAGGTCAACCTTGCTACAGTCATGTGCTCAATCACATGATCCATTCTTAAGAAATGAAAAATATATGGAAAAAATTATTGTACCTTTACATCCATAAAAGCAACACTGCTAAAACTTAATTGACAAGACAAGTTTTTTTGTCTTGGTATATATCACTTTGAGTGCTTTGGATAGGGAATACATGCAGTCAAATACCCACACTGGAGCATCATATAAATATTTAATTTTCAAAAGCGACAGAACGGTGCTCAACTACACCGTTATGAAATTTTTTTTCTTCAAGAAAATAACTTCTATGTGGTTTTCGCTGTTATATTGATAACTGCATATGCTCCTATTGTAGGACACTGGTGAATTCGACCAAACGCCATCATCTCAACACTAACGAATGACTGTTAATAATTCATTACGATATTGTCATTTCTCAATTCATATGAACTAGTATGAACAACCGATAACACATTCAAAATGATTCCATATCCGTTGCGCTTAGGTAAAGATACTGTTAAATACAAAATTGAATAATGGAAAAACTCAAATAACACAGCAAATGGGACTATTCACACAAGGCGTTTTTTACTGCGGCAGCCACTGCCGCGTTTAATAGTGTAATCATTCACATGAAGCCTTTTAGACCACGGCGGCCCCTGGGTGGTAGATCCAGTTTTTTCTTCTTCGTGTAAATGGCATCTAACAGCAGCCAGCAATGCAATGGTGTGTGTGTGACTCATTACTAGGATAAGCAGAGTCCCTTTTCTCATTGGATGGGATACAGCCAATGATGGCGCCTGCTGTCCTCAAAACGCGCATTTCACCGCTCTGTTTGAACGATGACATTCATTTGTATGTATCTCGAAACGCCTGCCAACTGTGCATATGCGAGGGAGATCTCGCCACCATGGTGGTTTTCTAAACCGCTACGGCTACATGTGCACGATTCCATAAACAAACATTGAAAATGAGACAGTGCGTTTCCAACCGAGCGGTTAAAAATGCCCTGAGTAAACAGGCCCTAACAGTTTTGTGCGCTTTTTTTTTTTTATTAGATAATAAGTAGCCCCTTTCATCCCAAACTGTAGAATGAGCTCTAGCTCTTCAAAACCATTGAGCTCTATCTCTTTAAAACCGTTTCTGTATATAACTATGTCCTTTCAAATATTTCTATTCCTATACACTAAACTGATAAACCACAAATCTTGCAGGAAGAATCTGCTCTCTTGGATGCTTTGGAAGGTTATGTGTTAGTGAACTCTAAACTTTACCGTTAGAGGGTAAAGGGAAATTATATTGTTATAAAAAGGCACTGATGTTAGCCTTCACCTTTCCATCTACTCTTCCCAAGCTTTTAGTCAGTATACTATCCTCTCCATTTTGGTGATTTCTGATGGCACAGCCTATTCTACTTTGCAGTC
>JAXCGZ010002945.1:17500-25000 GCA_037179515.1 Halocaridina rubra | reverse complement strand
AATAAAAAGAGAGGTAAGCTTACGGCAAAGAGAGAGAAAATCCAGATTAAAAGTAAGAGAAGGATCATTATTGAGTCTGACTTCCTTAGATTCAACCTTATCAAAGAAATAAGTATAAGAAGAAGCACCCAAGATGTGTGAGCAGTATGCTAAGCATGGACGGATAAGACCTTTTTAAATTTTAAGTAACTACAGAGGAAAAGCAATGACGAAAACGAAACAAATCCCCAGTTTTTTTGATGAGATTTAGAAATTGAATTATGTGATTCCTCCAAGACAAGTTAGAGGCTATATGAATTCCTAATATGTTGATAGAATAAAGAGGGTAAATTTCGTTAGTTTCGAAGACAATAGGGTTATCAGGAGGTGAAGAAGATAAAGAGATAGCCAGAAACTGTCTGGGAGGCATTGAATTTAACTAAATTTTGAGTGCCCCACTCTGATACCCTCTTCAAATCGGAGTTGAGAGTAGAAGAGAGAGTGATACGAGACTGATTACGAGTAGCAGATGAAGGTTGTGAAGAACAGGCAGAGGAAATGTGAAGAGTAGAATCATCAGCAAAGGCATAAAGAAGAGAGGAAGATGTGGATTGTAGAAGATCATTGATGAAGAGGAGGAACAGGGTTGGTGAAAGAACAGAGCCCTGTGGAATACCACTGATAACAGAGAAAGGGCTAGATGTTGCACCACCAACAACTACAGATATAAAACCGTCAGAATGAAAACTGGAAATCAGAGAACAAAAAGAAGGGGTAAAGCCATAGGAAGGGAGTTTGGCCAACAGAACCTTATGACAGACTCTGTCAAAAGCCTTAGAGATATCAAGGGCAACGACAAAGGTTTCCCCATAGTTCCCCAAAGAAGATGACCATACATGAGTAAGATAGGACAGGAGGTCACCAGTGGATCTTGGCTTGCGGAAGCCATACTGGTGATCGGAGATAAGTGAGTTAGATTCAAGGCGTTTCAAGAAATGAGCATTGAGCAAAGATTCGAAAACCATAGCAATAGAGGAGGTTTGGGCAATAGGTCGGTAGTTTGAAGGAATAGAGCAGTCACCCTTCTTAGAAACAGGTTGAATTAGATCATGCTTCCAAGATGAAGGATAGATACTGGTTGATAGAATGAGGCGAAAAAGACGACAAAGCACAGAAGCCAGTTCATGTGCAAACTTTGGGAGCAGATGCCTTGTTCATCTTTAGCTTGCGAAGAACCTTATGAACTTTGCATGAAGAAAGAATAAGGGAGAGCATAGGTTTAGAAAGGGGTTAAGACTGAGGAATAGGTGCACTGGAATCGCTTATAGATAATTGGCAGAAAAATGTGAGCCAAAGAGAGTGGCTTTGTCAGTGGGAGAGCAAGCTATAGAGCCATCGGAACGAATGAGAGGAGGAAACCTTGAGTTACAGAAGTTTTTGGAGAGGATTTTGGCTACAGACCAGATGCAGTTGTCAATGGGAGAGGAGTTAATATCATCAACTTTCCATCTTATAAAGGAAGCCTTTGACCATCGAATCTGTGCAGTACTGTGATTCCTACCTACAATAAAAGCAGAGCGAGATAAATCAGAAGGATAGGCTTGGTAAGATCGGTGTGCCCGATTCCTGGCCTGGATAGCCATGGAGCAGGCACGGTCAAACCAAGATTTAGGGGGAGAGAAAGGTTTTTTGTAGAAGTGGGGATGTATGCCTCCATTCCCGAGGTCATGATCTCGGCAACTTTTAGCGCTACCTGATCAGGGTTACGGGATCGAAAGCAGTAGTCATCCCATGGGAAGTCAAAGAGGAAGTTACGCATAATTTAATGTTGAGTACTCTCAAAGTGCCAAAGGTGGCACTTGGCGGGTGCTATGTGGCCTTAGCAGTGGGGGAGGGATCCAACTCGCCAACTTATCAGAGCTGCGATGGAAGTAGTAGCAAATGAAAAGAAAAATTGATGATACCTTATGGCAAAAAGAAAGAAAATCCAGATTAAATGTAAGAGAAGGGTCATTGATGAGTCTCACTGCTTTAGTTTCAACCCTATCAAGGAGATAAATCTAAGAAGAAACATTTCAGATTTGAGCTGTATTTTAAGCAGGGACGGATAGGACCTTGATAGAATTTATGTAACTGTAAAGAGGAAAACTAATGGCAAAAACGAAATCGAACTCCCAAGTTTGGGATGCAAATTTGGAAATTTAGATTATGTAATTCTTCCAAGACAAGTTAGAAACTATTTGGATTCCTAATATGTTGAGAGAATTAAGAGAGAAAATGTTGTTAGCTTCGAGGACAATAGGGCTATCAGGAGAAAAAGAAGATATAAAGATAGACCAAAACTGGGTTTGGAGGTGTTGTTATAGGTTCTTGAAGTTAACACTCACTTCTAGCCTTAAAGTCTATTACAAGAGAATATTGCCATAGATATTTACAAGAAACTATACACCTAAAAAATATATATATATATATATATATATATATATATATATATATATATATATATATATATATATATATATATATATATATATATATGTGTGTGTGTGTATGTGTGTGTTTATGTGTGTGTGTTTGTATGTGTGTGTGTGTGTGTGTGTGTGTAATAAGCCATAGTAGTATTTTAGTCCTTAATCTACATGAATACAACTACAAGCATCTGCAGATAAAATAAACAAGTGCAAGAGAATTATAATTTATAATTACAATTAGAAGATATACAATGATAAAAACAATAAATAAAGACTACATTAAAAGAAATATTATAATATTCACCCCAACGCACAAGAAAACCACTATATCAAGGCATACAATATATATAATGGTTTATAGCAATAACCATATTATAATACTAGAAAATATATTATAAAAACATTCAAATACTGCAATTTATAAATTCTAATTGATTTTGAAGATCGAAGTTGGCACTCAGATCTACGCAAAGGTACCAGTATATCGTTTTCAGGTGAGAGTGAAGGACGAGGAGTTCCCTGGGTCATTGGGATGCCCAATCGATCGGGTCGACTAGCATCATTTGATTGATTCATTTCATTACTGTTGCACGCTTGTCTGTTCACAATATCTACACTTTCAGTAGCTGGATAATGAAAATTATCAGTCCTGCGAGTAACATTCTGAATATCATTTGCTAGAGCCGGGTGTTGAGAATTATCAGTCTTCTGAGTAATATTCTGAGCATCATTTTCTGGAGCCTGGGGTCGAGTTGATACAGAACATTCCCTGCCATTAGAGAAACGTATGTGGGCATACCGTGGATTTGTTTCTATGAGTTCTGCCTCTTAATCAATAGGGTCATACATGGATTCTCTGACATTGAATTTTACAAGGACAGGTCCTGGGGAAGACACCCACATTGGGAGAGATTATTTGTCGGCTCACCAGAGTTGGAAAGCAAACAGGCGCTCATGTGGTGTAGCATTTGTTGCCGTTAAAATTAGAGTACAGATTGAATGTAGGACATCCTCTAAAACAAGCTCCCAGTGAGAAACAGGTGGATGTTTTGATTTTAGTGCAATAGCAATAGATTTCCAGATCACTTCATTGTTCCTACTAGTGTGACTAACCAGATAAGCACATTACATATGTGAAAACATGAATCATTTTTTACCCCGACCGGGACTCGAACCTTGGACTTATGATTACTAAGTCAAGGCGCTACCATTACACCACAGAAGGTTAAAAGGAATCCAACCTTATAGCTTATATCTGCTATACTTAGGAATGAACGCATTCTAACTGAATGCCACTCTGTTCATGTTTTCACATATGTAATGTGCTTATCTGATTATTTCATGGCCCGAATGAGATTGGGAATTGAATTAAATGCTAAAATGAAGCCATGAGTGAGGTTGGGGAATTTGTAATATGAACATAGTGGCATTCAGTTAGAATGTGTTCATTCCTAAGTATAGCAGATATAAGCTATAAGGTTGGATTCCTTTTAACCTTCTGTGGTGTAGTTGTAATGCCTTGACTTAGTAATCATAAGTCCTAGGTTCGAGTCCCTGTCGGGGTAAAAAATGATTCAAGTTTTCACATATGTAATGTGCTTATCTGGTTATTTCATGGCCCGAATGAGATTGGGAATTGAATTAAATGCTAAATTGAAGCCACGAGTGAGGTTGGGGAATCTGTAATATGAATATAGTGGCATTTAGTTAGAATGCGTTCATTCCTAAGTATAGCAGATATAAGCTATAAGGTTGGATTCCTTTTAACCTTCTGTGGTGTAGTGGTAGCGCCTTGACTTAGTAATCATAAATCCTAGGTCGAGTCCCAATCGGGGTAAAAAATGATTCATGTTTTCACATATGTAATGTGCTTATCTGGTTATTTCATGGCCCGAATGAGATTGGGAATTGAATTAAATGCTAAAATGAAGCCACGAGTGAGGTTGGGGAATCTGTAATATGAACATAGTGGCATTCAGTTAGAATGCGTTCATTCCTAAGTATAGCAGATAGAAGCTATAAGGTTGGATTCCTTTTAACCTTCTGTGGTGTAGTGGTAGAGCCTTGACTTAGTAATCATAAGTCCTAGGTTCGAGTCCCGGTCGGGGTAAAACATGATTCATGTTTTCACATATATAATGTGCTTATCTGGTTAGTTCATGGCCCGAATGAGATTGGGAATTGAATTAAATGCTAAAATGAATCCACGAGTGAGGTTGGGGAATCTGTAAAATGAACATAGTGGCATTCATATAGAATGCGTTCATTCCTAAGTATAGCAGATATAGGCTATAAGGTTGGATTCCTTTTAGCCTTCTGTGGTGTAGTGGTAGCGCCTTGACTTAGTAATCATATGAACTAGGCATCGAGTCCTGGTCGGGGTAAAAAATTATTCATGTTTTCACATATGTAATGTGCTTTTCTAAAAGGTTATTTCATGGCCCGAATGAGATTAGGAATTGAATTAAATGCTAAATTGAAGCCACGAGTGAGGTTGGGGAATCTGTAATATGAATTTAGTGGCATTTAGTTAGAATGCGTTCATTCCTAAGTATAGCAGATATAAGCTATAAGGTTGGATTCCTTTTAACCTTCTGTGGTGTAGTGGTAGCGCCTTGACTTAGTAATCATAAATCCTAGGTCGAGTCCCAATCGGGGTAAAAAATGATTCATGTTTTCACATATGCAATGTGCTTATCTGGTTATTTCATGGCCCGAATGAGATTGGGAATTGAATTAAATGCTAAAATGAAGCCACGAGTGAGGTTGGGGAATCTGTAATATGAACATAGTGGCATTCAGTTAGAATGCGTTCATTCCTAAGTATAGCAGATAGAAGCTATAAGGTTGGATTCCTTTTAACCTTCTGTGGTGTAGTGGTAGAGCCTTGACTTAGTAACCATAAGTCCTAGGTTCGAGTCCCGGTCGGGGTAAAACATGATTCATGTTTTCACATATATAATGTGCTTATCTGGTTAGTTCATGGCCCGAATGAGATTGGGAATTGAATTAAATGCTAAAATGAATCCACGAGTGAGGTTGGGGAATCTGTAAAATGAACATAGTGGCATTCATATAGAATGCGTTCATTCCTAAGTATAGCAGATATAGGCTATAAGGTTGGATTCCTTTTAACCTTCTGTGGTGTAGTGGTAGCGCCTTGACTTAGTAATCATATGAACTAGGCTCGAGTCCTGGTCGGGGTAAAAAATTATTCATGTTTTCACATATGTAATGTGCTTTTCTAAAAGGTTATTTCATGGCCCGAATGAGATTGGGAATTGAATTAAATGCTAAATTGAAGCCACGAGTGAGGTTGGGGAATCTGTAATATGAAAATAGTGGCATTTAGTTAGAATGCGTTCATTCCTAAGTATAGCAGATATAAGCTATAAGGTTGGATTCCTTTTAACCTTCTGTGGTGTAGTGGTAGCGCCTTGACTTAGTAATCATAAATCCTAGGTCGAGTCCCAATCGGGGTAAAAAATGATTCATGTTTTCACATATGTAATGTGCTTATCTGGTTATTTCATGGCCCGAATGAGATTGGGAATTGAATTAAATGCTAAAATGAAGCCACGAGTGAGGTTGGGGAATCTGTAATATGAACATAGTGGCATTCAGTTAGAATGCGTTCATTCCTAAGTATAGCAGATAGAAGCTATAAGGTTGGATTCCTTTTAACATTCTGTGGTGTAGTGGTAAAGCCTTGACTTAGTAATCATAAGTCCTAGGTTCGAGTCCCGGTCGGGGTAAAACATGATTCATGTTTTCACATACATAATGTGCTTATCTGGTTAGTTCATGGCCCGAATGAGATTGGGAATTGAATTAAATGCTAAAATGAATCCACGAGTGAGGTTGGGGAATCTGTAATATGAACATAGTGGCATTCATATAGAATGCGTTCATTCCTAAGTGTAGCAGATATAGGCTATAAGGTTGGATTCCTTTTAGCCTTCTGTGGTGTAGTGGTAGCGCCTTGACTTAGTAATCATATGAACTAGGCTCGAGTCCTGGTCGGGGTAAAAAATTATTCATGTTTTCACATATGTAATGTGCTTTTCTAAAAGGTTATTTCTTGGCCCGAATGAGATTGGGAATTGAAATAAATGCTAAAATGAAGCCACGAGTGAGGGTGGGGAATCTGCAATATGAACATAGTGGTATTCAGTTAGAATGCGTTCATTCCTAAGTATAGCAGATATAAGCTATAAAGTTGGATTCCTTTTAACCTTCTGTGGTGTAGTGGTAGCGCCTTGACTTAGTAATCATAAGTCCTAGGTTCGAGTCCCGGTCGGGGTAAAAAAGATTCATGTTTTCACATATGTAATGTGCTTATCTGGTTATTTCATGGCCCGAATGAGATTGAGAATTGAATTAAATGCTAAAATGAAGCCACGAGTGAGGTTGGGGAATATGTAATATGAACATAGTGGCATTCAGTTAGAATGCGTTCATTCCTAAGTATAGCAGATATAAGCTGTAAAGGTTTGATTCCTTTTAACCTTCTGTGGTGTAGTGATAGCGCCTTGACTTAGTAATCATAATTCCTAGGTTCGAGTCCCGGTCGGGGTAAAAAATTATTCATGTTTTCACATATGTAATGTGCTTTTCTGGTTATTTCATGGCCCGAATGAGATTGGGAATTGAATTAAATGCTAAAATGAAGCCACGAGTGAGGTTGGAGAGTCTGTAATATGAATATAGTGGCATTCAGTTAGAATGCGTTCATTCCTAAGTATAGCAGATATAAGCTATAAGGTTGGATTCCTTTTAACCTTCTGTGGTGTAGTGGTAGCGCCTTGACTTAGTAATCATAAATCCTAGGTCGAGTCCCAATCGGGGTAAAAAATGATTCATGTTTTCACATATGCAATGTGCTTATCTGGTTATTTCATGGCCCGAATGAGATTGGGAATTGAATTAAATGCTAAAATGAAGCCACGGGTGAGGTTGGGGAATCTGTAATTTGAACATAGTGGCATTCAGTTAGAATGCGTTCATTCCTAAGTATAGCAGATAGAAGCTATAAGGTTGGATTCCTTTT
>JAXCGZ010002945.1:5000-12500 GCA_037179515.1 Halocaridina rubra | reverse complement strand
CTTGCTATTCCTTGGCAAAAAACTCTGGGTTGGCCGGTACACAGGTGCGGAAGCAGTGGCCACACAGCATCAGGGCGGGAGAACGACCTACAGATTTAGGGGTGTTGTGCAGCTCTAGGAGACCTATGTCGAAGTCCCTGCAGTTGATTTTTCCATTGGGCGCTGTCTTCAAAATGAGGTGCTATACAGAACAGGCTGCTGCCTCGGCATGTCCATTTGACTGGGAATTGTGGGTCAAGGATATCGCCCCAATGTTCCATGAGGTTCCAGAAGTCTGCGCTGTTTAACGGTGGGCCTCCATTGTCCTGAGACAGTGGGGAAACGCCAACTTCTCGGAAATATCTCCAGAACATCCTGTCAACTTTTGAATCCGTTGTTTCTGGTCCACAGAGTATGACTACAGGCCAGCCTAACTGTCCATAAATACCAGGAATGACTTTCCTGCAACCTAGAAGAAATCAGCTGGGACAGACTCAAAAGGCTCATAGGGTAATTGTAAGATAAGAGGAGTTTCTGTTGCATGCAGGTGTGGAGACGTCCGAAGGTGGGGTCCGTTCTTGCTGCGGCTTGGAGTTCTGAAGGGTTCTGTTGGTTTCCATAGGTATTTACTCATTCACTGTGTTGATGGCACTACATGTACCAATGCGTCGTTCATGAGGACAGTTGCAATGCTTCTTTTGGGTAGAAGAGGAAGCTCTAACAAAACCTGAAGAGTTGTCCTTACCCTTGTCTTTTTCTTTCAACATCTGTCATAGTGGCTAGTCTTGTTGCAATTGCAGCATTGCACATCCTTGGCTTGGCATGTAGGGGTTATGGCCCAGTGACCCTTATGGCCACAACTGGCATAGGTGCCGTCAGCAGCAGGGTACCTTCCCGGTCCGTTCTGGCAGTTGCAGGACTGACATGCAGAACTGGATGAAGACTGTGTCAATGAAGTCTGTTGGGAGGAGGCCATCTTCTGCCATAGTGGTTCCTTCTTGTATGCAGAAACTGAATGTGGCTGACTTTGAAAGGCATGAATAGCTGAAGCAGTTGTATGAGCAGCCTTGAATGATACTACAGCACATGACAAATGTGTGGAGGGATGCAGCTGCACTGAGAGAGATAAACCATTGCACAAGGTCCTTATCTCGGACTATCATCAGGATCACCATCTTCAGTCGTGTCTCGGTACATGTAATGGGATTGCCGGAACACAGGTCTACCTGTTCAGCCTGGTTTTTGAGGCGGATATAAGAGTCGAAGATGGACTCACCATTGGCTTGTTTGCATCATAGTAGGTCACAACCTTGAAGGGCTTCGTTCCTGAGATTCTTGAAGTTATCTTGGAATCAGTTGAGTACTTTGTCCACGATGAGATAAGAGTCTGGAGGGATGCCAAGTTTGTACTCCAGAACTTTTTGTAATTCAAGGGAGATGCACGTGCAAAGCTGTAGGAGCTGCTTCTCTCATGATAATCTCTGAAGGTCTATCATGACAGTGGATCCTTCCTTGAGGATGCAGTACTGGTAGAGATAAGTGTGTTAGATTCAAAACGTTTCAAGAAGTAGGAATTGAGCAAAAGCTCGAATACTTTAGAGATAGATTAGGTTACGGCAATAGGTCAGTAGTTTGAAGGAATAGACCGGTCACCCATCTTTGGAGCAAGTTTAACTAGAGCATGCTTCTAATTTGAAGGCTATATGCTCTTTGAAAGAATGAGGCAAAAAAGGCAGCAAAGCATGGGAGCCAGTTTGTATTCAAATTCCATAAAAAACCTTGCAGGGATTCCATCAGGTCCGGATGCTTTGAATGTCTTTAGCAAGCAAAAAACCTTATGGACTTTGTATGATAAAAGACCAAGGGAGAGCATAGGACTAGAGAGAGGTAAAGTATGAAGGGCACGTGTGATGGAGAGCCCAAGAGAGTGGCTTTGTCCATGGGAAAGCAAGCTGTAGAACCATCAGAACGAATGAGAAGCCCAAAGCTTGAGTTACAGATTTTGGAGATGTTTTCGGCTAAGGACCAGAAATATTTAACAGTGGGATATGAAGGATTACAGGGAGAAAAAGGTTTCATAGAGGAGAAGATGAACACCTCCATTACAAGGTTATGATCTCAAAAACTTTTAGGGCTACCTGATCAGGGTTGTGAGTCGGAAAGTAGTACTCTTCCTATGGGAAGTCAAAAAGAAAGCTCTGCAAATGATTGCATTGGGTACACTCAAAATGCCAATGGCAGAGCTGAGTAGGAGGAATTGACTGGGGGTTAGCGAAAATGGAAGAGATTGAGATCACAGAGAGGCCATATTTACTGAGGGGAAAGCACAGAATATATAGTAGCTTGAAGGATTGGAAGTAAGCAATAGGTCAAGAGTGTTGGCTTCATGTTTATGTTGATCGGGAACTCCAATAGGAGGTTTGTTAATCTGCTTCAGATTGCGAGTAATAGTGAAAGCAAGATCCTTGCTTCTCCCCACATCAATGTGAGAAGGATTAAGTCACTCACTGTGGTGTACATTAAAGTCCCTAATGTAGAGAACTCAAGCTTGTTGGTGAGAAGATTGCAAGGACTCAAGACAAGAGAACAGTTATTCAAAGCAAGACAAAAAGTCATTGGATTTTAGAGAGGAGTAGCCAAAGCAAAGGAATGTATCAGTAGTGGAGAAATATATTTGCAGAAACCACAGAATATCAAAGTCAGGAGACTCAAGTTCCAAGAGCTTTACAATAGGAGTGTTAGTGTTGAAATAGGCACAGACTTCCTCCTTGGAACATGTTGTATATTTATATACTCTATTACTATTATGCTCTTATTATATATGCTGTATTATTATGTTTTGTATGTTATATTAGACGTTAAGGTAATTGCTATTTCTTTTGCTTGCAGATTGTTGATTATGGTGTGATTTTGTTGTAGAATAAAGTCATTGTTTCATGATGAGAAACTGTTTTGTTTACAAGAATTTATTCTACAACAATCATAATGGATCATCTCCTGCATCCAGATAAGCTCAACATTGATCCCAGTTCACCAGATGCTGAGAAGGAATACAACCACTGGAAAAAACTTTCATCAACTTCATTGAGGAGTGTGGAGCCAGTGCGCCTAAGAAACTGCGCTGTCTAACAAAATATGTCTCTACTTCCATGTACGAACATATTGCCAATTGCGTAACTTTGGATGCAGCTGTTGCAATCCTGGAAAAATTATAAAAAAGAAAAATTTTAATTTTGCACATCATCTGTTAGTCACAAGATGACAACAGCAGACAGAGAACATCGACGAATTTATACAACAACTACATAAACTGTGCAAGAACTGCCGATTTACAACTGTTACTGCTGAGCAGTACAGTGAGGACCTGGTTCGAGATGCCTTCATAAATGGTCTTAAATCTGTCACGATACGTCAGCGGTTACTTGAAAACCAGAAATTAAGCTTGAACCAGGCCTATGAGACTTCAAGGACAGTTGAGCTCACTCAGTATAATCTGAACAGTATACTCAAGCAACAGCCACCCAAGTTGTTTCTACTTTACCTGCTGTTGACAACTGCCACTTTGTAAACAACACTATTGGCCCTTCACATACAGAATCCTTTAATGCTGCTACTACAGAGAAAACATTTTGGTTTTGTAGGGGAATTCTACATCTTCCTTTTAATTGTCCTGCTCAAACCAGTGAGTGTACATCTGTGGCAAGACAGGTCACTGGGCTAAAGTATGTCAGTCAAAGCATAAGTGGAAAATTGTGGATGCAACTGGCCGTGGAGAGCTGTGTGCAGTTTCTGCTGCTGCACCTGACTGCCTATCAACTTCTACAGTTCCTGTAATGCAACAGTATTGCTTGACTCAGCCACTTCAGATAGCTTTATAGACTACAATTTAGCATTGAGACTGAAGTTGCATATCAATCCCAGTTCACAAAGTATCACCTTAGCAATGGCATCTAAACATGTTCCAGGCAGAGGTGTCTGTCACACAGATATAATTATAAATGAAAAGCATTATAAGAGGGCTCACTTAGAGGCAATGGAAGATCTGAGTGGTGATATCATTTTGGGCTTGGATTTCCAAAAACAGCATGCTGCTGTTACTATCCTGTATGGTGGGCCAAAACCTAAGCTACTGTTTAATGACCCAGAAGCCAATTTTTATACCATGGTTGTAGCAAATCTCTCCAAACCACGTCTATTTGCTAATATGAAGGCAAATGTTAAGCCAATTGTGGCTAAATCTCGCGAACAGTTCCTTTGATCATCAGTTTATAGCTCAAGAAGTTGAGCATTTGTCAGCAGAATGTATTATTGAGCCTAGCTTGTCTCCTTGGAGAGCTCAGGTAGTAGTTGTGAAAGATGAACTTAATAGCCATAAGAAACGTATGTGTGTAGATTACTCCAATACTGTAAATTTGCATACTGACCTTGATGAATATCCTTTGCCCAAGATCGAATCTCTAACTAATGAATTAGCACAATGCAGGATTTTCTCAACATTTGACTTGAAAAGTGCATATTATCAGGTGCCTTTATGTGAGGATGACAAACCATATACAGCTTTTGAGGCTAATGGATGCCTAATTCAATTCAAACATGTGCCCCTTGGTGTAACTAATGGTGTGGAGGGCTTTTCAGCATACTATAGACAAATTTGTTGATGAGGGGAACCTCCATAATACATTTCCATATCTGGATAATATCACTGTTGCAGGGAGAGACCAAGCTGAGCATGATGAATGTGTGAAAAGATTTTTAGCTGCTGCTAAGAGAATATGTCTTACTTTAAATGAATCAAAATCTGTACTGTCAGTTCAAAATATTTCTGTTCTTGGTTATGAATCAGTGATGGGTTGATTTGACCAGATAAATCTAGGATGCAGCCACTTCTTGATCTTGAACCACCTATGAGTATGAATGCTTCAAAGAGAGTATTAGGCATGTTTGCATATTATGCCAAGTGGATACCTTATTTCTCAGAATATGCTCAGCCCTTAATTAAGGCAAAAAATAGTCCACTAACTTCTTAGGCTTGTAAAGCATTTATCAGTTTGAAGTGACTGCTCATGAATTCTGCTTTACTTTGTCCTGACAATTCCAGCCTTTTGTGGTGGAATGTGACGCCTCGGATGTTGCTGTTTCAGCTATGTTAAATCAGTCGAGATAACCAGTAGCGCTCATGTCTTGAACGTTGAATGGGCATGAATTACATTATCCATCGGTTGAAGAAGCTACAACAATGATGGAGGCTGTAAGAAAATGGTCTCATTTTTTGTCTGTTCAATGTTTTACCATCGTGACTGATCAGAGATCAGTTGCATTTATGCTGGACAATCGTAAGCAATCAAAGGTTAAAAATGATAAAATCCAAGGCTGGCGTTTAGAGTTGGCCAATTTTTTTTTAGGATATTCGTTACTGTCCAGGACGCTACAATGTTGTTGCTGATACTTTAATTCATTCTGGCTGCAAAGCCAGTTTTTCACCATCTCTCAAGAAAATACATGATGATTTATGCCATCCAGGTGTTACTCACCTTCATTATGTGCGATCAAAGAACTTGCCATTCTCAAAAGAAGAAGTAAAGGAAGTATCTTCTGCATATCATGCATGTGCTGAAGGGAAACCTCAGTTTGTTTCTATGTCTCTTGGGAAACTCATTAAAGCTACACATCCATTAGAACATATAAGCATTGAATTTAAAGGGCCTTTACCTTCACAGACAAACAACAAGTATCTATTTTTTGCAGTGGATGAGTTTTTGCAATTTCCATGTGCAATACCATGTAAGGATACATCTTCCAAGACTGTAATTCAATGTTTGGAAACAATATTTTCTGTGTGGGGCTCCAAATTTGACTCACTCTGACAGAGTGAATAAATATCTCGGGAAGTGCAGGAATAATGTTGTCACAAGCAAGACTACTCCTTATCACCCTGAGGGAAATGCATAGGTTGAAATATACAAGAGTATTATTTGGAAAGCAATCTGCCTGGCTCTGAGGTTCTGCAATCTCCCTGAATACTGCCTCAGGCTCTGCACCATATTGGATCACTTCTATCAACAGCTACAAACTTTACCCCTCGTGAGAGGTTTTTCGCATTTCCACGACGTTCATCTATGGGGGTTTCTCTTCCTTCTTGGTTGTTGAAGCCAGGACCAGTGTTTTTGCGTCATTTTGTGAGGACTTCGAAGGATGATCCCGTTGTTAAAGAAGTGAAGTTAATTCATGCAAATCCAACATATGCACGTTAGACATAGTGATGGACGTGAGTCAGCAGTATCTCTCCGAGACTTGGTTCCGTGCCCAAGTACTGAAGTAAAGGAACCTTCTTTTCAAGTACTTGAAGCTAAACTTCAAATATCTGAACTTGAGCCAGTCATTGGAAAGGAACATGATCGATCTAGTTCAGAGCCTTCTCCTTCACCTTCTCTAGAGTACTCAGCCTCAGTATCTTAAAGATATATTATCGGAAAAGGTAGTGGAAGTTCTGCTGAAAAAGTTTGCGGTTATTTTGTTACCAGCATTATGGCTTCATGCCATGAAGGAGCACCGGGGATGCAATTTTCGTATTGAGAATGCGTATGGAAAAGTATAGAGAAGGTAAGAAGGAGAGTTGCATTGTGTATCTGTGGGTTTAGAGAAAGAGTACAACAAGGTACCGAGAGGAGTTGTAGTATTGTATAAGTAAGTCAGGAGGAGCAGAGATGTATGTGAAGATGGTGCAAGCTATGTATGAGGACAGTATGACAGCGGTGAGGTGTTCAGCAGCTTTGATGGATAGGTTCAAAGTGAGGTGGGATTTCATAAAGGATCAAGCATGAGCCCTTTCTTGTTTGCAATGGAAAAAGAAAGCTTGAGAAACTATCAAACAGGAGACACCGTGGACAATGATGTTTGTGGATGATATTGTGATATGAAGCGACAATAGGGAACAAGTTGAGACGAGCTTGGAGAGGCGAAGGTATGCATTTGAGAGAAGAGGAATGAAATCAGCAATAACAAGACTGAGGGCATGAATGTGAATGAGAGATAGGACGGTGGAGAGTTGAGGTTGCAAGGCGTAATGGTGAAGAAGGAGGATGAGTTTAACTATTTGGGGTCGCTGCTGTTCAAAGGAATGGATGATGTAGTAAAGTGATGAAAAAGAGAATGCAGGCAGTATGGAGTGAGAGAAGAAGAGTAGCAGGATATATATGTGATAAAATGGTACCTGTAAGAGTAAAAGGTAAAGTTTACAGAACGGTAGTAAGACCCACTATGTTTTATTGCTTAGAAACAGTCCCACTCACATAGAGACAGGAGGTAGAGGTGGAGGTGGCGGATATGAAGATGACGCGAATTTCTCTTGGCATGACGAGGATGGACAGGACAAAGAATGAGTATGTTAGTGGGACAGCGCAGGTAAGAAGATTTGGGGAGATGGTGAGAGAGGCGAGAATAAGATGCTCTGGGTATGTTTTGAGGGGGGATGTGGAGTGTGCTGGGAGAAGGATGCAGGGGATGGAGATGCTGGGCAAAATG
>JAXCGZ010002944.1:20000-28893 GCA_037179515.1 Halocaridina rubra | reverse complement strand
CATCTATGTTCAAAGCGCAAATTTACATCATATTAAAAAAGCCAAATGTGAGGCATACATTATGAATTTAATATGTTTTAAATGTATGATGACGCTTAATGACATCCTAGTTAGGATTTAAAGACCTCCTGGCTAGTACAGTGGTAACGCGCTGGCCTCGCATTCGCGAGGTCGAGTCTCGATCTCGCCTCGTCAAGGCAAGAGAGTTTTGTTACTGCTGGGCACCACAGTGGGAGATGGGGCCTGTGCCGGCCAGCGACCGCACTATGGGTCCTCCGTGACCCGTTCCACCCATTCGTGGGAGGAGAATATAAAAATAGAAGAAGAAGAAGAAAATGTCCTCAAAGAGCTTGAAAGAGTTTTGTTTGTTTTTTGCGAGTAGATTTCCGGGATAAGCTTCTCTAAACTCACATTTTTGAATGTTCGTATGCATTTCCTAGCTTTGTACCTCCCTTTACATATTAAATTTACATTACAATAAGTACATTGTTACAGCCAGCAGAAAAAAATATTTAAACGAAGCACCTTGCTCTTACCTCTTGTCAACCCTCTTCTTCTCTTTTCCAATACAAGAGCTTCGAATACTATATTCTCTGCTTAAGTCTTTAGGGAATTTAAACACCGCTATAATCTGAATGTATGTATGTGATGTATGTGAATATACTGATGTGTATTTATCCATACACGTGAATTTTAACATTGTTCTGAATAGTTTCATTTTGTCCTGTCATGCACCAACGAGAGTTGAGATACGAAGTGTTAACCTGGATATCCGATGCCTGTTGTTTACCAACCTTACTATATCTGGTAAATATGATCCATTTTATGAAATCACTATTCTCTTCACTTACTTCCACCAGTCTTCTAAATATCTTCACATGGATATCTACAGGCTGCCAAATATTACAGCACATGAATTCTGTGCACAACATTTTCCAAGAAATCCGGAGATTTCAAATCCTCGGATATATTGGCGGTCCTCACTGGACTAGAAAACTCTTTATTTGGCTGGACAGAAAAAGTAATATTGATCTCGAAGACTCTACCAGTAGATTTGGGGCCTCTGGAAAGCATCCAGAACTCAAGAAACTCGCAGCTGAGATGTTGAGGAAACTTCAGCTGTGGCATAAGATTACGGTAAACATTTTCTTCATCGGAAAACAGTACGAAGTGAGAACTGGTGAAGTCTCTCGTGAATTACCTAATTCGTTTTTGACGACGAAATCTCTCCAGTGTCTTTTTATAGCATCCATACTGCTCAATGTTATATATATAACAAATAGCTTGAGACGAGTGTTACTAAAAAGAAGAAGGGAAGATGTCATTACAGCTGAGAACACAACCAAAATTGACTTCTGCTCTTTCACTGACATGGTACATCAGGGAACTATGACAGAAAGCGCGTCCACGATTGATCGAGGAACAGAAACAAATAGCAATTTAACAGTAGATCATGGGACAATGACTGAAATCGCCTCCACAATTGATCAAGGAACAATGACTGAATTTGCTTCCACAATTGATCAGGGAACAATGACTGAAATATATTCCACAACTGATATAGGAATAATGACTGAAATTGCTTCCACAACTGATGTGGGAATTATGACTGATGTCGCTTCCACTAGCGATCAGGGAACATCGATAGAAAGGAGTTTCTTTTATTGTCAACAAGGAACAATGACCGAGTGCATCATCACGAGTGATCAGACAACAATGACTGAATCCAGTTACATGACTGATCAAGAGACAATGACTGAAAGCAGCATAATGACTGATCAAGCAACTATGACTGATACCAGTTCAACAGTTGATCAGACAACAATGACTGAATCCAGTTACATGACTGATCAAGAGACAATGACTGAAAGCAGCATAATGACTGATCAAGCAACTATGACTGATACCAGTTCAAATGTTGATCAAACAACAATGACTGAATCCAGCTACATGACTGATCAAGAGACAATGACTGAAAACAGCATAATGACTGATCAAGCAACTATGACTGATGCCAGTTCAACAGTTGATCAGACAACAACGACTGAATCCAGCTACATGACTGATCAAGAGACATGGTTTGAAAGCAGAGTAATGACTGATCAAGCAACGATGACTGATACCAGTTCAACAGTTGATCAGACAACAATGACTGAATCCAGCTACATGACTGATCAAGAGACATGGTTTGAAAGCAGAGTAATGACTGATCAAGCAACGATGACTGATACCAGTTCAACAGTTGATCAGACAACAATGACTGAATCCAGTTACATGATTGATCAAGAGACAATGACTGAAAGCAGCATAATGACTGATACCAGTTCAACAGTTGATCAGACAACAATGACTGAATCCGGCTGCATGACTGATCAAGAGACAATGACTGAAAACAGCATAATGACTGATCAAGCAACAATGACTGATACCAGTTCAACAGTTGATCAGACAACAATGACTGAATTCAGCTACATGACTGATCAAGAGACATGGATTGAAAGTAGCATAATGACTGATCAAGCAACAATGACTGATACCAGTTCAACAGTTGATCAGACAACAATGACTGAATTCAGCTATATGACTGATCAAGAGACATGGACTGAAAGCAGCATAATGACTGATCAAGCAACAATGACTGATACCAGTTCAACAGTTGATCAGACAACAATGACTGAATTCAGCTACATGACTGATCAAGAGACAATGACTGAAAGCAGCATAATGACTGATCAAGCAACAATGACTATCAGTTCAACAGTTGATCAGACAACAATGACTGAATTCGGCTATATGACTGATCAAGAGACAATGACTGAAAACAGCATAATGACTGATCAAGCAACTATGACTGATACCAGTTCACCAGTTGATCAGACAACAATGACTGAATCCAGCTACATGACTGATCAAGAGACAATGACTGAAAGCAGCATAATGACTGATCAAGCAACAATGACTGATACCAGTTCAACAGTTGATCAGACAACAATGACTGAATCCAGCAATATGACTGATCAAGAGACATGGATTGAAAGCAGCAGGAATGACTGATCAAGCAACAATGACTGATACCAGTTCAACAGTTGATCAGACAACAATGACTGAATCCAACAACATGACTGATCAAGAGACATGGACTGAAAACAGCATAATGACCGATCAAGCAACAATGACTGATACCAGTTCAACAGTTGATCAGACAACAATGACTGAATCCAGCAATATGACTGATCAAGAGACATGGATTGAGAGCAGCATAATGACTAATCAAGTAACAATGACTGATACCAGTTCAACAGTTGATCAGACAACAGTGACTGAATCCAGCAACATGACTGATCAAGAGACAATGACTGAGAACAGCATACTGACTAATCAAGTAACAATGACTGATACCAGTTCAACAGTTGATCAGACAACAGTGACTGAATCCAGCAACATGACTGATCAAGAGACAATGACTGAGAACAGCATACTGACTAATCAAGTAACAATGACTGATACCAGTTCAACAGTTGATCAGACAACAGTGACTGAATCCAGCAACATGACTGATCAAGAGACAATGACTGAGAACAGCATACTGACTAATCAAGTAACAATGACTGATACCAGTTCAACAGTTGATCAGACAACAGTGACTGAATCCAGCAACATGACTGATCAAGAGCCATGGACTGAAAGCAGTATAATGATCGAACAAGTGAAAACGATTGAAAGCAGTTTTGTAAGTGTTGAAGCAACACCTACAAACACCAACTCAACAGTTGGTCAGGTGGTGAAAGAAGCAGTAAATTTATTTCAATATGCGCTGTTTTGGCACGGTTTGAAATGTGTGGTTGAGGAAACAATCGGTTTTGAATAATGCATAATGTGCATGTGTGTCTGCATGTATCATGCCATAGTGTGAATTCTCCAACCAAGCTTAACTTACTGACTTTTGGCTTTAGGTTGTTGTTGTTGTTGTTTGAGGTTTAGGTGGGCAGCTGGTGGTGGTGGTGGTATTGGTGGAGAAATCATAGTGTGCTGTGGTGGCGCACTTTGATATCTCCACTTGTACCCATGCTTAAGTGGGCAGCTGGTGGTATTGGTGGAGAAATCATAGTGTGCTGTGGTGGCGCACTTTGATATCTCCACTTGTACCCATGCTTAAGTTGACAGCTGGTGGTATTGGTGGAGAAATTATAGCGTGTTGTGGTGGCGCGCTTTGATATCTCCACTTGTACCCATGCTTAAGTGAGGCTGTTCTCAAAATTTAATAGCTTCATACTCCGGTAAGTTAGTGTTGTTGGGGAGTTTACTGTGTAATTACCAACTTGTGCTTACAGGCAAGAGCCCAAAGCTCATAACTCCTCATCTCCATGTCGGTTTCATTTTTGTACTCAATGATACTTATCATACTTTTCCTTAAAAGTATGAACTGAGGAAAAAATATGATAGGTGTCATTACTTAATTGTAATTTCCTATTTTATTTTCTTACGGGAAAGAGTTCTATGCTCGTAATTCCCTGTGTCCTGGTCGGTTCAATTTTTGTGCTCATTTATACTTATTGTATTTGTCCTTGGAGAGCGAGAGTTCATACGGCTTGTGCTGCTGGTCAAGATTAACAAAAGTCTTTACAAAAGGATGTAAATAATTATTGCTTTTAGTGTAAAAATAGCTGATAATTGGAATTCGATGAATGAGGAAACAGTTCATGTTACATACCTTTACATTAGACATGATAAGTGTCAGTTCACTAAATCTGAAAAGATCTGGAGAGTGAGACTTACGAGCATAAGGTCTACAGCTCTGGTTTGGATATTATATACTTTTGTGAAAAATTACAAAGGCCATTTTGAGTTGGATGACAAACTTTAATGTAAAATTATGACTTTGTTTACATGCAGGCAGTCCCATCTGTTGAGAAAAATACGAATAATGACTTGAGAGGCGAGCTGATAATAAAATGATGTTAATCACGAGATATGTAACGTAAGTGTGTAGTGAGTGCTATGTCACCCCGTTCAAAATGGTCTCAGGTTCTTGTTTAAATACTAATAATAGCATGGATTCGTACAAATGACTGGACTTATCGGGCTCTGACTCTGACAATGAAGTCATACAATTTGCTCCTGTACCTGACAACCCTCCTCCTCAAAGGAAGAAAAGGCTGAAGAGGTAAAACCTTTTCTTCGTGTCAACATAAATTTATAGCTGAACCAATTTCATTGTAGTAGAGTAAGCACTTCGTCCAAAACAGTATCGTGCAGCAGAGTGAATGCCCTCACGGGATGTCAGTGAAGAGCCATAGAGCTTGATAGGGTACAGGGAGATGGTCTATTAGCGGCGTATGTTCCATTATATCTTTTCCAGATAATTTAACGCAATCTTGATATATTTTAGGCAATAAATTCTCTGGTATTAACGACTCCTTAGGTGACCAAGTCTTTGTTCTTGTAGTCATCACCTGGAAAGCCCCTACTAGTTTCATAGTCTTTACATCACTACTATCCTTATTATATGGATATATTATTAATATTTTCATACCACCTGTTGGGCAAACATCTCTTGAAAATTGCCATAATATAAAGTTGTATTTATTATGTTAGTTCACCCTTAGTTAGGAAATAAGTTGAAGCTATTTTTCTGGTCAGTGATGGTGTGGAATCAAACATTTACCCTCAGCTGATAAAGCTACTATCATTCTGATTATATTTGACTACCCAAATGTTCATGTAGAAAGGGCCTGCTTGAATGAGTTGTTATTGTACTCTATTAGTGATAAGTCATTAAATATATGTATCCCCACTACTTGTAGAGTACCTGATGGGATGTTTTACTAGCGTTGAGCTTCTCTAACCTTCTAGTGTGGTCCATGGGGCATGGTAGGTGCCCTGCTTTCCTCATTCCTTTATGGGTATGGGAATAATGAATTATATTTTGTTTCAGGTTATTGAGCGAGTTTTGGTGTTAGTCATTTAAACTGCTATCATTACGGGGCTCTGGAGTTATGAAACATATTATCTCGCCATCAGTTCAGAAGCTAATAATGTAAATTTGTAATTATACTTGTTAGTGACATTTTATTAAAGCTTAGAAATTGGGAATGGCATATGTGGCACATCTGTAAATTTACTAAGTACCAAATCGTAATTCTTTTGATTTGTATACGGTTTGCAAATGACGAAGGAGACCTAACACATACTGTGATTTTTGGTACCATTTTAATCTCTAGTGGTATCCTAGGGTAACTGCAACTTCTTAGAGTTGATATTAGAGCATATTGATGAATATTTTTAAATTTAGTATTTTTATTTTTGACAATTGCCATTATTCCAGCATAGCCGTTTTTTTTGTTTTGTTTTGTTACAAAGATAGGTTTTCTCTTTAGTGTGGTGGTCCGGTGTGCTGCTGTGAAGCAAAGGCTGTTTATTAATTTTGCCTCACATTTAGACAAGTACCGTGCTAGTTGACCTGTTTTGAGCATTTGTCCACTACATAGGATTTATTAGATGAGTGACTAGAAAGATCTTTATATAAGTCGGTGATTACTTAGGGCATTGCAAACTGCTTTGCTAACAGTTTGCATGCTGTATCATGTAGCATGACATCACTAAGAATTTGTCTCTGATTCTGCTTAAAGACGGCTTTATGTAGCTTATTATGCTTTAAATTGAACAAGTGTTTCTTTTTTTAGGCTAAAAGTTTTTGTTAGCTCACCTTAAATAGAGGCAGAAGATATCACCTCTCTGTCATTAGGAGGCTGTTTAGAGATTTCAGACTCAGCCAGAATCCGTATATTGCCCCAGGTAACATCCAGGTTTTTGATAGTAACTTGTCATGAAGAAATCTCTAATAAATTTTCAACAGAAATTGCAACTTTATCTAGAACATTAAACCCTTGGAGGCATTTTGCTAGCAGGTGGTTACTCTCAGAAACAAATAAATTTTATTTGACCCACGTAATTACCAGAAATATCCAAAACTTTACACTAATGAGAAGGTCAGATTGGTGAGTTGTTTGTATGAAACATAGGACTACTTATAAATATAAATATAAGACGAAAGTCGTGAGAAGATTGAGCAGGTTATTTTAAGAAACTGTTAATACTCCATTTACACAATTTACACGAGGAGAAAATTGTTTCCACATAAGATTTGATGATTTTCCATGTATTTCCTCTCCTCCTACTTTATTTTACTACTATAAATGGGCTTGGGAACAGTACAAAGTTTGTGGAGTCTCCAAAATTGCTTTTAAGATTTTTACTTATCATGTGTGTGAGTTATCTTTTTCTCATACATCTATGATTTTTTAAAATTATTCTTTACATGCCCATTATTTCGATACTCTATTACATTTATATATACTGTTTAACTTGTTATATGGGCTTAATAAGATTAGCGTTTTAGAAAAAAAAAATGTGTCATTCTGGCATAGTAGAACTTTTATTACGTCTAGCTGATCATTTTTAGGTGCATGGTTTGTGGAAAATCATTTGACTTAGGTATATCACAACAGCTTAATACTTATTACTCTTTTTACCTGGTTCTGTGTCTTATGTGCTGTTAAAGTTGGCGTAATATATTGACTAAAATATATTGACGGTAATAGAGCAACCATAATAATGCCTATACGGTATATGTGTACATTTTTTCGCCATTTTCTCTTTGCACCTTTTTGTATGCTTTTCTGTATGGTAAAAGAAAAGTAATTGGTTGTAGTGGTAATGTAAGAAGTAAAAACATATATTTGATTATTATTAAATGCTTTGTTTGCATGTTATTCTGATATTTTAGGTTGTATAAATCATGATTTTTTTATATTTTTGTACTAATACTAAACGTGTACCTTTTTGGAAATATGAGAAAATATTAAAAGTACACTACACACTCGTTGATACACTCGTAAAATTCAAGTCAGATATAGTATTCAAATGTGTCATTATAAAGGCATGACATCAGAAATGCTGTACCTGATATTAGACATTGCATTGCAATTGTGCCTCCAAGACACAGTTTCTGGCTATCTCTTTATCTTCTTCTCCTCCTGATAGTTGTATTGTCTTCGAAACTAACGAAATTAACCTCTTAATTCGATCAACATATTAGGAATCTATATAGCCTCTAACTTGTCATGGAGGAATCACATAATCCAAATTTCTAAATCTGAATTAAAAAAATGTGATGTTCTGGTTAATTTTCGTGATTTCTTTAACTTTTTACAGTTACTTAAAATTTATAAAGGTCTTATTGTCCCTTCTTATAATACTGCTCGCATCTAGGGTGCTTCTTCTTGTACTTATCTCCTTGATAGTGTTGAATTTAATGCAGTCAGAATCATTAATGACCCTTCTTTAACTTCTAATCTGGATTCTCTTTCTCTTCACTGTAAGGTATCATCCCTTTCTCTTTTCTATTGCTACTACAGTACTTCCATCGCTGCTTTGTGAGTTGGTGAGTTGCATCCCTACCCCACTGCTGAGGCCATGTATCACTCTCCAAGCGGCCTCGTCTCACAGGAACTGTGTGTAGATTTGTAGCTCGCTGACTGGTTGGTGCAGGGACTGCTTCTTCCCATCTACCTCCAGACTCTGGAACTCTCATCCTCCTTCTGTCTTTCCTAATTAAAAAAAACGGATCTATCGTCATCTCAGTACAGTGGTAACGCGCTGGCTTCGCATTCACGAGGTCGAAAGATCGGTCCCCGTCCAAGACCGAGAGTTTAAGCTGTTTACTGGCAGGAACTGCTGTGGGTGGACATCACAGTGGGGGGTTGGGGCGTGTCCTGGCTGACGAATACCCATTGTAAAATGGAAATAAAGTTTAAATTAAAAAAAAAAATTAAAAAAAATATCTCTAGGTCCTCAGTACTTTGACTGTTATTTCAGTCTGTCCTTTTCCTGC
>JAXCGZ010002944.1:10000-15000 GCA_037179515.1 Halocaridina rubra | reverse complement strand
TATAATGAAAAATATAAAACATATTTATAATAAATTAGATAATGAAGAAGATGAAAGGAGAAAAATATGCAGGTAAATATATACATTAATAAATAAATAAAATAAATAAATAAATACTTTATTAAGTATAATAAGAATTCATGAATAATAAAATATAAAAGAAAATGCAAAAAGGCAAATGATTAAAGAGAGAAATTATAAAATATCTTTAGCTTCTCCTACGTGTATAAAAGATAATCATAGAATATAAAGATATGATGAGAATGAAAGAAAATAGTAAGAGAGAAAGAATGACATATAGAATCTATTACTTCGTCTCTTTTCCTAATACGTAGTCACCGTGGCTCAAGCGGTAGCGTCCGCGACTCTGAGGCGTCAGATCGAGGGTTCGCGCCCCGTCACGGTCTGAGGTTAGCAAGGGCATGCATTCAGGGTAACGATTACATCTACCATAACAAGTCCTTCGCAAGAAGGCAACCGTTCTAGCCCTTGGTAGAAAAAGGGAGTCCGTGACGTAAAACCGGAACGAACTCTCTTTTCCTAATGTACAAGAAATGTAAAGGCCAAAAGAGACCCTTTATATAAAGCCTGGGTGGGTTTTTGTACCCACGGACACTTTGTACTCCGAAAAAAAAAAATGGAATACATTAGAACAGAATTTAAAAGGAAAGCTGCAAATTAACAACGCTCACAGACATTTAACCTGACACAAGCACACGTCTTCAGAGGACAATGTAACTCAACGATCAGTAACCTACGGCCCGCGGCCCAGAACCAGCCCAGGGTTATACGTTCTTCGGACCGCGAAAAAAAAAATCATCATCTATGTAATGTTCGAAGTTCGTTTCTTTAAAAAAAAATGAATACAAAAATATAAAATTTTTCAATTTCATATATTTTCATTCGAAAAAAAATTAATTATATATATATATATATATATATATATATATATATATATATATATATATATATATATATATATATATATATATATATATATATATATATATATATATATATAAACGGACTGTTGCGTTTCTTTTTAAAGCTTTTTTCATTTGGGCCACCAGGCAAACAAAATAAAAAGGTTGGGGACCCCAGTCATAATCTACAGGGGACGAACAATCAGTTTTATATAGCGCGTGAATACCTGCTAAGAAGAGCTATGGCAAACATCAAACACCTGTTCCATAGTAAATCCTGAAGAAAAATACGAGACTTAAAAACGACAGCTCGTTGGCTTGAGAATAGTTTGGTTAGGGCAGATTATCTTTACTGTAGGTGCCTTTGGCCTGATTTCTTAAACAGTGTAAACCTAGGATACCATATTGGTAGTTAGCTAGACACACACAAAGGGATTTCATAAAAGCATCTGACGCGGTCCTGTGTATGTCTAGGATCCCGTACGGGATCCTAGACATACACAGAACCGCGTCAGATGCGTTTATGATATTCATTTGTGTGTGTCTAGCTAACTAACAATATGGTATCCTAGGTTTACACTGTTTAAGAAATCGGGCATAGGATTCCGTACGGGACCCTAGCCATACACAGAACCGCGTCAGATGCGTTTATGAAATCCATTTGTGTGTATCTAGCTAACTAACAATATGGTTTCCTATGTTTACACTGTTTAAGAAATCGGGCCTAGGATCCCGTACAGGATCCTAGCTCTACACAGACCGCGTCAGGTGCGTTTATGAAATCCATTTGTGTGTGCCTAGCTAACTAACAATATGGTATCCTAGGTATACACTGTTTAAGAAATCGGGCCTAGGATCCCGTACGGGATCCTAGCCATACATAGAACCGCGCCAGATCCGTTTATGAAATCCATTTGTGTATCTAGCTAACTAACAATATGGTATCCTAGGTTTACACTGTTTAAGAAATCGGGCCTAGGATCCCGTACAGGATCCTAGCCATACACAGAACCACGTTAGATGCGTTTATAAAATCCATTTGTGAGTGTCTAGCTAACTAACAATATGGTATCCTAGGTATACACAGTTTAAGAAATCGGGCCTAGGATCCCGTACGGGATCCCGTACGGGATCCTAGCCATACACAGAACCACATCAGATGCGTTTATGAAATCCATTTGTGAGTGTCTAGCTAACTAACAATATGGTATCGTAGGTTTACACTGTTTAAGAAATCGGGCCATAGCTATCACTATTCAGGGGTAAACTGTTACCTCCAGAGATGAGAACACTAACCACTACGCTACCGTAGTCCTTAGAATGCAAAAGTACTTGGCGAAATATATACAAATGAATATCGGTTAGGAAAAAAAACAGCCAATAAAGAATTGAAAATGGCAGAGTATGAAAATTTAAAATTCAAATCTTTAAATTCTTATTTTTATAAGAAATTCAAGATTTGTATCCATTAAGGGTATTACAAAGCAAATATTAAAATCTTCAAAAAGCATAAGTAATCACCGCAAACACAGGTGCTTTGCAATCGTGCAAGAATCATGGAAGTAATGACGGAAAAGCACTTGACATTTGGAAAAGTAGTTAGTAAAAAGACTTCCACCCCTAGCTCAAGGGTCGGACGCGCAAATCGGAAAGCGAATAACGCGGGCTCGAGACCACCGCGAGACGTTAGGAATAGCATCCAGTCTTAGCTCACATGCTCCAACCTATCTGTGCCCATTTTCATTCATGGGGACTCATTGGTACCAAGAAAATAGTGTACTTAGGAAAATGACTAAACCTGGAAATGTGTTAAAGAAAGGGAAGAAGTATTGAAGACTTGAAAATAGAAGAGTTCTGAGGCGTCAGGTCGAGGGTTCGCGCCCCGTCACGGTCTGAGGTTAGCAAGGGTATGCACTCAGGGTAACGATTACATCTGCCAAAACAAGTCCTTCGCAAGAAGGCAACCATCCTAGCCCTTGGTTGAAAAGTGATTCCGTGACGTAAAACCGGAACAAGAACTGAGTAAAAAAATCTGAAGATATCACAATTCAGATAAAGTCTATATATAAAAAAAAAACTTAGAGCAAAATACTGAGAATAATTCAGATATGAAAGAATACTCAGCAAAAAACAGAAACACGAAGAGAAAATATTGCAAAATAGGAGACTCCACTCAATAAAAAAATAAAAAAATACAAAGAACAGAAATCTTAAAATTACAACAGGACATCGCAAAAAATGGCTAAAAATAGAAATATCAAAATGCCACCAAAAGAGGACAATAAAATAAAAATTTGGAAATGTCTTTTCAACGTCAACAAAGAAGAAACATGAGTCATGAAGGCATTCCCTCCCTCCTCCTACAGTCCCTCCCCCCTCCACTACCTCCCCCCTCCACTCCCTTAAAAATTATATATAAATACAAGTCACAGAAGCTTTTTTTTCACAATAAAATAAAATTTATATATGGAAAAAACATGAATAAAAATGGATTTCACGGAGGGATTTTCAAATTTAATGTAATGCAAGGCATAATTAACCCAATTCTATACAAACGCTCCGTCTGCTTCGTCATTCACACAAATAGAGAGAGAGAGAGAGAGAGAGAGAGAGAGAGAGAGAGAGAGAGAGAGAGAGAGAGAGAGATATAATTGTATAATCTTTATCATTATGATAACATTACTTGTAAGTACTATGTTAATCAGTAGTAGTAGTAGTAGTAGTAGTAGTAGTAGTAGTAGTAGTAGTAGTAGTAGTAGTAGTAGTAGTAGTAGTAGTAGTAGATTAAATATACATGTAAGCACAAGAACAATGAAGCAGTAAATATCTTAATATTAATAATTATTCTTGTAATGTATTTTCCTTTAAAAATCGGATATATCGTCATCTCAGGGCCTAATCCTGCCATATCTCTAGATCCTCAGTACTTTGACTATTCTTCCAGTCTGGTATAACATTACCTCATCTCTGCCTTTGTCCATAACCTTTTTCTTTTCCTTCGTCTTAATGTTTTCTTCGTGTCCAGGCCTTTATCAATGGAGGCAGTTTTTTTGCCTGTCCCCATGTCACACTCTTAAAAAAGTATAATAATAATAATAATAATAATAATAATAATAATAATAATAATAATAATAATAATAATAATAATAATAATAATAATAATTATTATTATTATTATTATTATTATTATTATTATTATTATTATTATTATTATTATTATTATTATTATTATTATTATTATTATTATAACAACTTTTCTTTCATATTGTGAAAACATCTTTTTTAAAGACAATAAATAAAACAATTATATGTACATTTACAACAACTGAAAATGTTATTAATAAAAATTAACCAAGCGTTCACATACAGCTACATTCTTAGAGACTCTCTCTCTCTCTCTCTCTCTCTCTCTCTCTCTATATATATATATATATATATATATATATATATATATATATATATATATATATATATATAAATATATATATATATATATATATATATATATATATATATATATATATATATATATATATATATATATATATATACATATATATATATATATACATATATCCGTATGTGTGTTCGTGTGTGCGCGCGCGAGCAAATAAGATGATGCAAAGACTATGAAGAGAGTAAAAGCCGAAATCATTGGTAAATGTCAGGAAGACCTAAATATTCAGCTTGAATGGTCAGACAAGTGGCTAATGAGAGTCAACGCTTCCAAATGTAATGAGAATGGGCAAGAGAGCAACAAGGCCCATTTTTGGGGTATTCGGAAGCAGGAGAGGAACTTCAAGAGTTTAAGAAAGAAAGGGATCTAAGGGGTATTGGCAGATTTGCCTCCAAATGGTTATAGATGATACAGTACAGACAACGCATGCTTTGTACGTATGTCACAGGCATACGTACATAGGATAGGATATTCAGAAATGTTTACATAACCTATGTGAGGCCTTAGCTTGAATATGCAGCACCCGTCTAAACTCCGCACTAGAAATAAACAGACTGAAATTGGAGAGTTTTAATCCATGCTACGAAGCTGGTAAAAAGAAATACGTAATTTCAGTCAGA
>JAXCGZ010002944.1:0-5000 GCA_037179515.1 Halocaridina rubra | reverse complement strand
AAGGAGTTTCCCTTTTCATCAGGATATATGGGTCAAAATCTCTCTCTCTCTCTCTCTCTCTCTCTCTCTCTCTCTCTCTCTCCTCTCTCTCTCTCTCTCTCTCTCTCTCTCTCTCTCTCTCTCTCTCTCTCTCTCTCTCTCTCTGTCTCTCTCTCTCTCTCTCTCTCTCTCTCTCTCTCTGTCTCTCTCTCTCTCACTCACTCACTCACTCACTCACTCATCATGACACAAACTAACCTCACACAAGTCATTTCTAACCACCGATCTGTAACTGTAAAAGACTCAATCAAATATTATTGATAATATTCTACTTTTACACCCCCAGTCAAAATATGTATCATGCAATATATCACACTGGGTTAGGTGTAGTTAGGTTAGTAACATTAGTCCACCCTCATTAAAAATCCAACTGATAATAGAAATTATAATGCTGAACTCATCGTAGATATTATTCCAATGTTTTATCGACTAGTAGCGACAGTGAAAATAAACATTTATCGCATAATTTTCTTTAATGTTTCAGCCCATGGCACAGCCGCCCGTTTCGATACTACAGCTGAAGTTCTTTTGGATTTAAATAGGACTGGCCAGAACAGTTCGGTGTTAAGTACCTTCAGTTACGGTTCTCTCTTTATGCCTACTTAAACACCGAATATTCTTGGATATTCGTTACACATCTCTTATATTCCCTTCACATCTGACAAGTCACTACACTGTCCATCTATGTCTCTCTTTACTTTATGTTTTCTTCGAGTCCAGGCCCGATGAGGGCAGTTCTATTATCTTTTTTATTTTTGGCTCGTCCTGGTGTCACAATCATAAAAGATACGAGAAAGCGCCTTACATTTTATGCTTTATATAAATCACAAACACACCGACAAAAAACAATCCAACTTTTGCAAATGTATCTGCTGGAATCAACTGTGCATTTTTCCTTGACCTTTTTACTGACTTACGACCTACATTATAATCAATTCGATGCGGTCATCATCTATTTTACCAATCAATGTTATCGCCTACGTGGTTAAAGTCTAAGCTGGCTCATGAAGCCCAAGGTTTAAGCTGTTTACTGGGGAGGTTACTGCTGTGGCTGGGCACCACAGTGGGGGGGTTGGGGCCTGTGCCGGCTGGCGACCGCCCTATGGGTCCTCCATGACCCGTTCCACCCATCCGTGGGTGGAGAATCTAAAACAACAATTCTTAAAGAAATCCAACTGATAGATACTCTCTAGATAAGAAAACACAAACACAAATTACAAGAGCGCAATTTATTTTATAAAATTATTCATATCCTCTGTATTTGTTACGTGAAGGATAGATCAGCTGCGGTTATCGGTCATTAAGGAAGAAGATCCAAGCCCATTTACCCTGTAAGTGACCCAAGCAGGATTCTGGAAGAGGAGCTGCGGCAACCCTTTATCCCCAAGGAGCTAAGAGGAGTGCTCGAGGTATGTTTGGCTTCTGTGGCCACCCCCTAACTAGTGGCATTACGGCCCTTATATATGTAGGCTATGTATATCTGTGACATCAATGATTAAAAGGCCAAGGATTCTTGAATATCTCCGACTGCTAGGAACTCGTGGCTCAAGCTGTAGCGTCCGCGACTCTGAGGCGTCAGGTCGAGGGTTCGCGCCCCGTCACGGTCTAAGGTTAGCAAGGGCATGCACTTAGGGTAACGATTACATCTGCCAAAACAAGTCCTTCGCAAGAAGGCAACCGTCCTAGCTCTTAGTAAAAAAAGGGAGACCGTGACGTAAACCCGGAACTGCTAGGAACTCTTTCAATTTTAATTGTATCTATCCTGGTGTAATTTAAGAAAAATCTCTCCTAAAAATATTCCGTCGGCGATTTAATGCCGAATTATTAAAAAAAAAAAAAAAACTACTGCTAGAGAGAGACTATTTTAAAGGTATCTCCCAAGGTACAGTATTTCGCGATAAATCTTTAATCATATGCCAGAATTTTCAAAATAACTCCGACCAGAGATTCGACACATTCTTTTTTTATAAATGAATTAATGCCCCCTACGTTGTTCCGGTTTTACATCACGGACTCCCCATCTCTACCAAGGGCTAGGACGGTTGCCTTCTTGCGAAGAACTTGTTTTGACAGATGTAATCGTTACCCTGAGTGCATGCCCTTGCTAACCTCAGACTGTGACGGGGCGCGAACCCTCGACCTGACGCCTCAAAGTCGCGGACGCTACCACTTGAGCCATGGTGACTACAATTAATGCCCCCTACGTATATTGTCAAATATTCAAAGCGCAAAGGTTCTCAACGGGACTCCAACTGCTAGCCTCTCTATCTTCTAAAACCATCTATCCAAGAACAATTATAAATGTGTGAGCGTTGGTCTTTTAAAAATATTTCGGCAATGAATAAAGCCTCGAGGTTGATAAAGGCCTACATCTACACCGATTATTCTGGAGTAGGCTATACGTCATATATCTCTTATTTTCCCTTCACATCTGACAAGTCGTAACACTCCCCACCTCTGTTTCTCGTTGCTTTCTTTCTTATCATCTGGAGCTCACGCCCAATAAGGGCAATTTTCATTGTCCGTTCCGGTATCACATTTATTAGAAAAAATAAATGAATAAACATCTCCGTCTGCTGGAAACTGCCTCACTATGGATAATAATTCCAAAAAGGAATGATTTCCTCATTATATTTCCACGGCGATATAGTTTTGATGTTATTTACGGGTTGAAAATGTACTAAAAAGTTTCCATTTAAATCAAATTACGTATTCTCAGTATGGATTACCGTGTGAGTTATGTCAGCTCAAAATAGGATGATAATCCAATCATATTTCATGAAACTACTAAATCTATACGTGTGTGTGTGTGTGTGTATGTGTGTGTGTGTATGCATGTATAAGCATGTGTGTGTGTGTATGTGTGTGTTTTTATCAGTTAATATAATTAACAAAGAATCAATTTTTACGGGAGCATATTAGTACGAAAAATAGAGATATTCGACTATGCCGTATTACGCTTACATCACTTCATAATTAAATACAAAAACAATGGTCGCAATCGCCTATATAAATGGGTTGGCCGAGTCAAAGTACACACCTTAACCAGAAAGCCAAGTCACCCAATCTCATCTATCTCAGTTCATTAAGGATAGTGGGTCACCCAATTTCCCCACACCATCAACACTACAATGCTTGGGTCACCCACAGGATAAGTGGGTAACGTTCTTCTGCCCTGGGGGAAGCCCTTATGGTACCTATGAGAAGGTGATATATATACAGACCAACAGGGGTATAGGACCTTGTGAAGAAGAATAACCCCAGGGCATTCTATGGTTATTCATATATGTCCAATTTAACCTAACCTAACCTATCCTATCCTAACTTAACATTGTGACGGGGTTATTTAACATTACAAGGAGTTCTGGGATTTACTCAAATTCCAAGATCGGAGATCTGTCCTACAAAAGACGGAAAACAGAATATGCGTATGAAACCTGTGCAGTTTTTCATTCCAATAGGAATTAACTTCCACGTGTTGTTCTCATGAAAAATTATAAATGATAAAATGTTTACAATGGCAATATATGCAGGGGAAAACCCGGTTAAAGGAAATAAATAAAAATGTCAATAAATGACCCATTTCCGAAAGCGTGAATACCGTTGCGAGACCCAAAATTAAATGAACGGGACATGTACACAATGTGAAAGTCAAACGAAATCGAATGACGCAATATGAGTGAAGAGAAAAGAAAAAGAGTATAACAACACTAACTACAAAGGAAATAAAAATATCGAAACATTACGAAATAATACTTCTTCACGTGTACGCAAGGAGAGAGAAAAGCGCGTAAGAGAACTCAAAATACAGAAGTAAACGAGATAACGCATATAAAAACACTCAGCGTACAAGATCTAAAATCATAGAAAGTGAACGAAATAACGCATATAAGAACACTCAACACAAACTATCTAAAAAAATCGGAACATTGATAAATAACAGATTATCATATCGTGAATGAGAATAATCTTCCCATAACGGAACGAAAACACCCATAGGAAAACAAGGGAGATAAATATATAAAAACGATATTAAACTAACCAATATTCTCTTTTCTTCGTGAACAAAAATGCTCTCTCTCTCTCTCTCTCTCTCTCTCTCTCTCACTCTTCTCTCTCTCTCTCTCTCTCTCTCTCTCTCTCTCTCTCTCTCTCACACACACACCACACACACACACACACACACACACACACACACACACACATACTCTCTCTCTCTCTCTCTCTCTCTCTCATCTCTCTCTCTCTCTCTGCTCTCTCTCTCTCTCTCCTCTCTCTCTCTAAAATTAATATAAAGAACATGCGTACCAGAAATTACATAGTTATAAGAATGAAACAGTCCCAAACACGAGGGAAAAAAATAGAAAACTAAGAAAACACAAAGAAAAATACTTTTTTTTCCTTGTGAACAAAAATTCCCTCTCACTAAAAATCTCCATAAACTCTCTCCGTGTCAGATATATGCAGTTTTAAGCCATGAAATAGTACAAACACAAGAGAGGAAAAAAAATAAAAAATATAGCACTCGAAAATAATTAATTCTCCCTCATAAACATGAATGATCTCTCACTCTTGGACAAAAATTCTCTCTCCATTAAAGTTAATATACCCACTATATGCACCATAATTACATAGTTTTAAGCATGAAACAAGACTAACACGTCGGGACAAAAATTATCTCTCAATTAAATTTAATATAATCACTATGTGCACCAGAATTATATAGTTTTCAGCATGAAACAGGACTAAAACGAGGTAGGTGGAAGAAAACTAATAAAACTCGAACACAATGTGAGCTCTGCTTCATGGACAAAAAATTCTCTCTCCCTCCCTCACGATATACGTGAATATTGCTAGTAATTTCTCTCCGTAAATTGAGTTTCATGAATGAAATAACGTAACATTATCAGCACTTAGATGGATAATGGAAGACTTGATAACGTTTTAATCAATTAAGAGTA
>JAXCGZ010002943.1:10000-28937 GCA_037179515.1 Halocaridina rubra | reverse complement strand
TGTACTGAGGAAGGAGGGGCCAGAATACTTCCTCCGTGTCGTAAAAGCTGACTGAATGGGGTGGAGCAAGGGGACTGGGAATCCCCTCCTCTGTATTTCATCTTCCTAGAGAGTCAGAGCACTTGGTCTTGACTCAGCCACTCCTCTTATAAGGGGAAAGTGGCTTATGTATAGACAGATAATGGGTAGGCTTTTGTTCGAAAGTAGGAGAGCTTCTGTACCTATAAAATATTCTACTAAGGATTTCCGTAAAATTCAGAGAATCAAAACACGCTCCTCAAATTGTTTAACATAGAATAAATGCATTCAGAGATATGTGTGCAGTAAGCAACAGCATTTATGAATATAAAACGAATATAATCATTATTTTCATATACTGTAATTCTAAACAAATGTAGAAAATAAAATTTGCCAAAAATACATATTGCCTGTTAACAGATCTTTAGTAACTTAAAATACCTCAAAACAAATTAATAATTCTCAACATAGATGGATGTTTTCCGTCTACCATAACTGCAGCAAACAGCATTTCACGAGTAATTTGCACATTTTCCTAGTTATGAATTTTGAGTTCTTTTATATATTGATTCATGGTACAGAAGCTCCTAAACTTACAAACATCCAGAGATATGAACATGACCAGTGCCTATGCATTCTACTATTATTTTCCAGAAAGTTATGGATGGTTCTAACATTTCAAGAAATATGTAACCTTGCATCAAGTGTCTTTAGGATAAGAATACAGCACAACTTTATTATGCTACGTACATGAAGTAGGAATGTTTGTACACTCAATGCAGTACTGTACATACAAAATATCAACTTACGAGCAATGCAGGATACAAACGACCATTCAAAATGTAACTCGTTCTTAAGTTGGGGAGCGTCTGTTTATAACTTTCATCTTGGGCAAAACATTTTGGCCAAGATTTAGTCAGACTGAGAGCTTTAGGCATGCAAAAGCTTTCCGTACATTTAGTCTTATCAAATGGTCACTCCAGACATTCAACTCACAGTGCGATGCACTTCAGCCCCAATTCGTATTTCACGATACATGTCTTCGTAGGAAGTCTCAAGAGCTTTCTTTTCGGGTGATGTCATCCGGTTGATTGCTGTCCGGTCATCCTGTTTGAGTTTATACTCGCATACTTCCCCAATAGGAAACTTAGCTAGAAAAAAAGAAAATCAATGTAATATGATCTGTTTTACATCACAGACTCCCTTTTCAAGTAAGTGCTTCCTTATGAAGAACTCTGGTTTAGGCAGAGTGCGACAGTTAACCCGATGAATGCCCTTTCTAACCTCAGACCATGGCTTGTATTGAACCAACGACCTGACGAATCAAAGTCGAGCACACTACCACCTGGCCACAGAGGCCACACCTTTTACGTCGATAATAGTCTTAAAAATTCCTTACATAAACAATGGTGAGTGACTTATTCTTCTCATTAAAGAGAGTCAATGACTTGTACCTTTAAACTTATCAAAACTGTTTTACTTATTTTCTCCAAGATAATATATGCTCAAATTATCTTGTCCTCCAACCTAAACAATCAACAAACTTTAATTTTTCCCCATTCTCCTAATTAAACCACTAATACGCGACTGATTTCATTTTTTTCTTGGTAGTAGAAGTTGCGAGTACCATATATACATATGATTGAAATTCCTTTAATTACCTATACACTTCCTCTTCCAATATCTGCATAAATATAGTTCCTATATATCATTACAGACCTTTAGTAAATCAACTTACACACACTCCCTTTACAATATCAGTACCTTGCAAACTTAAGACTTATCATATAATTTTTCATAGGTACACAAAACACTTCTCAAAAATACACTTCACTTCACATTCACTGTTGTCAATGAACATAATGCCATTAAAAGACACAGATGACCAGCTAAAACATCAGAATAAACATCAGAATAAACATCAGAATAAACATCAGAATAAACATCACACTTCAAGTCTATTCTATTTATTTTTGCTCCTCTATCAAAGATCTATACTTCACTCAAAATCTGCTCCCTCCAGCTCTCAGTACACTCAAAATTTGTTCTCTCAGCTCTCCCCTACACTCAAAATCTGTTCCCTCCACGCTTTCCACTACACTCAAAATCTGTTACCTCAAAGCTCTCCCCGACACTCAAAATATGTTCCCGTCAAGCTCTCCCCTAAAATTTCTTTCAATGAATACTTGTAAGTTTCAAGATTTTGTTAAATCTCTCAAGGTGATAGCTCAAATAAAAGTTTCATTCTAAAAGAAAATCAGATCAAAATGTCCACTATCTTACCACACATAAAGCTGATGGCTAACAAGTAAGTTTTAGCTATACAGCTTACCAGTAATACTTCATTAAATGACTGATCCCTTTGCCATTTCCATACATATTCCTCATTCCATACATTATAAATAAGCCCTATTTGACAGCCTTTGTAAAGTAAATAGATAACTTTGCTTTCGTTTACTATATACAATATAATGTTCCTAAACCTTGTAAAATATAATAAAGTCTGAAGCTGGGAGAGATTCTTAATAACTAAAAATTTCGTCACCTAATTCTTTTCCTATTTATAAAAGAACACTTCCTACTTCCATGACTCTGCAGCTGCATGGCTACCAACCATTGCATGTTCCAAACATGCTCTCCATTAATTTTTTTTACATAATATTTTTTCTACCATTTTCCATTACCTTTTACCTCATACAGTATCACTAATGAACACTGAAACTGAATGATTTTATCCGGTGAAATTGCTTCTTTGCATAAGTCTATTGGAGGTGTTTTAGTCACTAAACTGAACTTACCTAAAACCAGTAGGGCATATAAATCAATGTGATTGGACTTACATCAAGTACTGCCTTTTCTAATAAGAGCTAGGTTAGTGCCTTCTTGCAAAAGAAGTTGAATTTTGAAAGTGTGATTGTTAACCTGAGTGAATGCCCTTTCTAATCTCAGCCCAAGGCAGGTCTTGAATCAATGACCTGATGAATCAGTCGCGGGCATTACCAACCTAACCACGGTGGCCACAATGAACTGACAACAGTCTTACCATCTGGATATATATCCACTATTGGTATGCTCGGTGGATTTGTCTGTTTACTGGAAGGGCCACCACCACTGCTACCAACTGTCTCCGCAGATCCTCCACCGCCTGTCTTCTTCTTCTTTTTCTTTTTCTTTTTCTTCTTCCCAGCTCCTCCTTCTTCTCCCTCATCACCTCCTCCATCCTAAAGAAATTACCAAAGTTTAAGTCCATACCCTCCGTCCACGGGGTGACAAGAATATTAGATTATTCAATAGCAATAAACTATCAACATACTTAATATATTTTAATGTGCTTTGTTTTTCTTTTTAAGTATGAAACCAGAACATGCAAATAAAATGCCTCATTGGGCCTGGGCACAAAGAAACATGAAGTAAAAGAAACAGAGATGGGGAGCATTGTGACATGTCAGATGTGAAGGGATAATAAGAGATGTTTAACATATACACAAGAATATTCTGTGTAGAAGAAGGCATAGAAAAAGAATTCGTAACTGAAGGAAGACTTAACATTGAGAACTGTCTATAAAAAAATGACGGTTCTTACCTCATTCTCTTGGTTGTCCAGCGAAGTCTTTGCTAATTCACTGGCAACACCATTGTCTTCGTGGGCATCATCGTCTCCATCTGGAACATTAACTGACCCAGCTCCACCAGCTGCAAGATGAAAGTAAATAAAGCATAAGGCATTTTCTAATACCAAGACACACAGAGGGTATCGAGATTAATAAATATATCCCATTTAAAATTTAACATATCAAAAAAAATGTGTGCAGTAAGTTTTAGAATAATACTATATCACAATAAGATATTAAAATTTTTCATTATTATGCACTTCTGAAAGTACCTTTTGCAGTTAAAAGTAATTGTGAAGTTGGAAGCCCATAATAACTACTTGATCAAAGGATGGTTTTTTGCAAAATGACTTTTTGCAGTGATACAAAATATTTAACAGCCTGTCTCTTATAAACCCACAGATTTGTTTACTTCGGCCCCTTCTTGTGTTACCAGAGGTCATAACTTCATAACTACAAGATATTTGCTCATCACTCCTCAACTTGGTTTGGTTCCGGTTTTACGTCACGGACTCCCTTTTCTACCAAGGGCTAGGACGTTTGCCTTCTTGCAAAGGACTTGTTTTGGCAGATGTAATCATTACCCTGAGTGCATGCCCTTGCTAACCTCAGTCCGTGACGGGGTGTGAACTGAAACTCAAAAATTTTGTTTTTCATTTGTGTTGAGATGGAATTCCCTGCCTCCGATATTTAATTCATTTATGGGGTAACAACCTCTTCGTAGCTTAATTTTTGTTACATCCATCAATGTACTCACTCATGATCAAATGCCACACACTCTGCGCTTGTACCTTCATCTCGTATAAATCAACATCTAAAACCCTCGTTTTGAGTTTGCCACACCATACCATCCTTAACTGCCCAAACTACAGCTGAAAGGTCTTTTGGACTTAAATGAAATCGACGTTAAGTCTGCCTTCAATTAAGGTTCTTTTTCTAAGCCTACATCAAAACAGAATATTCTTCGATATTTATTGCACAGCTCTTACTATTCCTTCACATTTGACAAGTCACAACACTTGCAATCTATGCTTCTCTTAAATTTTTGTTTTCTCCATGCTCAGGCCCGATGAGGGCAGATATATTTATTTATTCATTTTGCCCGTCTTGGCGGCAAAAAAAAAAAAAAAAAACACACACACACACACACACACACACACACACACACACTGTTACCTTATTGCCATTCTAGGCTGGGAAAAAAGTAAAACTACACACACACAATGCTACCTCTTTGCCATTCTAGGCTGGAGAGCCTTTACCATGAACTGGAACGCCCAATTAGAGCGACACTGTTACAGATTAATGGTCCAACCAAGTAAGCCGAACAGGTGAGTAATCAAGTTTTTATATTTTGGTAATAGTAATTCTCAAGTCCCAATAGGACCACAGATAGTATCTGCACCCTGACTTGATGAGGTAAGGTTGGGTGCTTACTAGTAAGTTGTACCCTGCGAGTCTATGTCCAGATATGCATCATCGGCACCATACTTTCCACAGTAGTCACCGTGGCTCAAACGGTAGCGTCTACGACTCTGAGGCATCAGGTCGAGGGTTCGTGCCCCGTCACGGTCTGAGGTTAGCAAGGGCATGCACTCAGGGTAACGACTACATCTGCCAAAACAAGTCCTTCGCAAGAAGGCAACCATCCTAGCTCTTGGTTGAATTGAAAAGGGAGTCCATGATGTACAACCGGAACAACATACTTTGCCCAATAACAATAATTCCCATCAACTTCTCTTTTTACCTAAAGGTGAAGGAATCTAATGAACCTAACCAAACCTAATATTATAATCGAAATTATTCATGCATTTTTTTTTTATCAATGGGATGTGCAATGAGACATTTAGTATTTGCAATTCCCAAATTGATATTACATAATGCCTATACTAAACCTTATTCATGTGATATTATCTTTGGTCCAATTTATTGAAAAAACTACATTCTATTCAGAATAATGCCATATATAATTCCTACAGGAATTATGTCATATTCAGCTACTAATGCTCATTCAAACCCTTATTTAAGATTCGTTTTATGCACCTCTTCCAGAGTCCCGAGAAATTAGCTACCACCACTTCCTGAAATGGGCCGCGCTCTTATACAAACACCCAAATTCACCCTATTAAGGTATGTAAGGCATCATATCTGAGTTATATTAGGTTAAGATGAGTTAGGTTAGGTTACTTACATTAAGTCACAGGAATACCCACCGCCACCCAACAATATCGGCTCTAACACAAATATTAGTAATTTATGAGAATTATCATATTAATTCAAACCATATCATAATTTATCAGGAAAACAAGTATTATTTTAAAAGTGAGGTTCAATGGAATACGAAGCCCCCAGCTTGGGAGGACGCATTCCCCTAGGTGAGGTAAGGTTTGATTTAGTTAGGACGCATCAAAAGTTTTTCTCTTTAGACACCCTTCTTTGCAATCCCCTCTTCTAAAGAATTACCTGGCAGTTTACAGTTTAGCGGGTCATGCCGCTCAACGACCTCACCCCTCCACTCAAGTAAGTAGTTCGACCCTAAACTGTATGATGGGGGGTTCCAGGGGGGCGAAGCCCCCCTGTCTAAGAGGTTAGGTAAGTATTTTTAGTTAGGATAGTAAAAAATTGTTTTGTATGCCTATTGTCGCCATTTTTGTTGCGTATTCATCCGCTAGGTCTCTAGTTAGAGCCTATCGCCATCTATTGGTAGGCTTTGAACATTGGTATGGCCCGCTAAACTGTAGGTGTTCCAATTTACCAAAGAAAATAATTTAGTCTAAAAATTGTTGGGGTACTGTTGATAAAAGGCAGGTCCCAACTCCAAGTGATCCTATAAATTATATTCATTTAAAGAAATATTATCTGACAAGAAGCAACCCAAGTCAACCCATAATATAGCATGTTCCGGTTTTTACGTCACGGACTCCCTTTTCTGCCAAGGGCTAGGACGGTTGCCTTCTTGCGAAGGACTTTTGGCAGATATAACCGTTACCCTGAGTGCATGCCCTTGCTAACCTCAGACCGTGACGGGGCGCGAACCCTCAACCTGACACCTCAGAGTCGCGGACGCTACCGCTTGAGCCACGGTGACTACAGTACCTTGAGAGCTCTCGGTATACTAATGAAATAATGTTTCAGGTATTAATAACCTCTTCATTAGTGAATACTCTCTGTCTGTCTCTCTCTCTCTCTAGAGGGTCAAGATGTGGCATCTGAGAATGAATGTGTCAAATACAGCGCATGCGCGTGGACTGATGGCGTTTGTCATATGAGAAGTAATGCCGAGGCAGGTTATGCGGTGAAGGGCCAGTCGCAAAGCACCGAACGAGGCTTTAAAGTGAGTAGTAGTAGTAGTAGTAGTAGTAGTAGTAGTAATAGTAGTAGTAGAAGTTGTAGTAGTAGTACAATTACATGTAATTAAATGTTAGATTTTCGCAATATTGTTCAAAGGAAATACTTTTCATGCGTTAAATTCAAATTTATGAATTTGTAATATATTAACAAATAAATAAATGTGTGTGATTACCTAATTGTGATTACCTAATTGTGTTTAAGGGAAAGAGCCCAAAACTTGTATCTTCCCGTCTCCTGATCGGTTCCATTTTATATATTTTTTTTTTTATTTATTCAGATAACTGTACATGGGCACTCCCAGTCATATTGCAGTTGATAACATTACAATCTATGTGGTTATGTATAAATAACATACTAATAGAATTTGCAATTAATTTAAAATATCATAGCAAGTAATTAATAATAAAATATAGTGTAATAATTGAAGAGTACTTGAAGAGTAATCATTGTGACAATATTTTCAATAGCCCTTGTTGAGTGCTATCATTTAAATTCCGTTTCACTTTTCAACAGTACTACTGCAGACAATTTGAAGCAGATATAGAATAACAATTTTCAGGTTAGAATAATAAGTAGGTACATACATATATATATACACACACACACACACACATATATATATATATATATATATATATATATATATATATATATATATATATATATATATATATATATATATATATATGCATGCATTAATTAGATGAGCAATAGAAACACCACTGGGGCTTCATAGCCATACATATCAAGGAGAGAGAGAGAGAGAGAGAGAGAGAGAGAGAGAGAGAGAGAGAGAGAGAGAGAGAGAGAGAGAGAGAGAGAGTTTGTGGTATTCATTTCAGCAAAAGGAGTTATTCGTCCTTACTACAGATAAAGACACATCCATGCATACTCATACACATCATTGTCATCTGAGGGTAACACACTTAGTGATACTTATCATACTGTCCTTAAAACTATGGATTGAGATAGCATTAACTACCTCCTCGCTTAGCCAATTCCAATTATCAACTACTCTTACACTGAAAAAGTATTTCCTTACATCCTGCAAAGAAGTTTTCTTACGAAGCTTCAAACTATGACCTCTAGTTCTAGAGCCAGCCATATCAAAATATCGATCCCTATCCACTCTATCATAACCATGAAGGAATTTAAAGACTATCACCATATCCCCCTCACTCTTCTAGCTTCCAGTGATGGTAAGTCTAATTCCCTCAGCCTCTCATCATAACTGAGATTGCGTATTTCTGGCACCAGTTTCGTGGCATGTCTTTGAACTTTTTCAAGCTTAGCTAAGTGCTTTTTCAAGTGCGGATTCCAAAAGGGGGCTGCATATTCGAGTTTTGGCCTCACATAGGTTACATAAATATTTCTGAACATTTCCTTCTCCATGTGCCTGAAGGCTACCCTTACATTTGATAAGAATGCATATGCTGCCCTTACTATGCCATTTATATGTATTTCTGGAGACAAATCTGCCAGTATGTTTACTCCTAGATCTCTCTCATTTTCTGTCTCTTGAAGTTGTACTCCAGCCACCGAGTAGTCAAGCTTGGGCCTTCTTGCACTTGTACCCATTCTCATTACCTTACATTTTGAGGTATTGAATTTCATTAGCCACTTTTCTGACCACTCATGCAGATTATTTAGATCCTCCTAAAGTTCTCTACCATTGTTCTCGTTTTTTACTTACATTTGATAAGAATGCATATGCTGCCCTTACTATGCCATTTATATGTATTTCTGGAGACAAATCTGCCAGTATGTTTACTCCTAGATCTCTCTCATTTTCGGTCTCTTGAAGTTGTACTCCAGCCACCGAGTAGTCAAGCTTGGGCCTTCTTGCACTTGTACCCATTCTCATTACCTTACATTTTGAAGTATTGAATTTCATTAGCCACTTTTCTGACCACTCATGCAGATTATTTAGATCCTCCTAAAGTTCTCTACCATTGTTCTCGTTTTTTACTTTCTTCACAATCTTTGCATCATCTGCAAACATATTCATGAATGAATTTACAGACTCTGGTAGGTCATTTACATATACAAGGAACAAAAGTGGCCCTAAAACTGAACCCTGTGGAACTCCACTACTAACTCTTCTCCATTCAGACACTGAGTGTCTTACTCTAACCCTCTGTTCCCTTCCTTCTAAGTAAGTTTTTATCCATTCCAAAACATTTCCACCTATTCTAGCCATTGATTGCAGCTTCCTAATAAGTCTCCCATGTGGAACAGTGTCAAACGCTTTCTGGAAGTCTAGGAATATGCAATCTGCCCAGCCCTCTCTTTCCTGTAAGATTTGGCTTACCTTATCATAAAATTCTAATAAGTTTGTTACTGTTGATCTACCTTCTCTGAAGCCATGTTGCCTCACTGACAAAAAGTTGAAGGATTCCAAGTGAAGAGAGATATGTTTCCTTAGTAGTTTCTCCATAACTTTGCAAACTATGCTGGTCAAGGAAACTGGTCTATAGTTCAGAGCCGTATCCCTCCTTCCCTTTTTGAAGATAGGTATCACATTTGCTTGTTTCCAGCATCTTGGAATCTCCCCAGACTCCAGTGACTCCTTAAATATGATACTTAGTGCCACTGATATTGTGTTTGCGCATTTTTTAAGCACATGAGGGGATATGTCATCAGGACCTGTAGCTTTATGAACATCTAAATCCATCAGCGCTTTGCATACCTCTATGGCTGTAAGGTTGATGTTCTCTAATACCGGCCCTTGAGCTTCTATCACTGCAATCTGAGGGGGTGGGGTATTTTCTACTGTAAATACTGACTGAAATTCCTTGTTCGATTCTTTGCAGATCTCTTCATCCGTCTCAGTGATGCTTCCATCCGCTCTCTTTAGCCTTAAAACTTGTTCTTTTACCTTCAGTTTTCCTCTAATAAAGCTGTGGAAGAGCTTGGGATTTTCTTTAGCCTTCCTGGTGATGTTCCTCTCATAGTCTCTCTCTGCCTCTCTCCTTTTACTTAGGTAGTCATTTCTTGCTCTTTTGTAAGTTTGCCAGGCATTTATGTTTTTTCTCCTCCTATACCTTTTCCAGCATTTGTCTCTCCACTCCTTAGCTCTTTTACACCCATTATCGAACCATTTCTCTCTGGCATGAATTACACCTACTTTGGTGACAGGTATGCAGCAATCTACTATCTTCCCATATTTCTCACAAAAGATGTCAGACATTTCTTGTACAGATTTGTTGTAAAATAAGGTTCTCCAGTCAATAACTGCAAAAAGCTCATTCATTTTGATGTAATCTCCTTTCGGATAGTTCCTCCTCATGTCCTCAGTGCCTCTACTCTCAGGAAGAATATCTTCAATGATATACTCCATCAACAACACACAGTGGTCACTCTTTCCAATTGGTGGTTCATACTCACTTTTTTCAATATCTAACACATTATCTGTGAACACTAGATCAAGTAGTGATGGCTCATCCCCACCCCTGGCCCTTGTTGGTTCCATTACATGTTGGTGTAGGAAATCCCCTTGTACGCAATCTAGGAATCTTGCCCCGAATGAGTCCTCACCACTGTGTGGGTCAAGATTTATCCAATCTATCTCTTTATGATTAAAGTCTCCCATAATCAAAATCCTACATTTTTTTTCCCGTGCCATGTTAACAACTGAGTTTATGACTTCAATAGTACCTATATGACTTTCCTCATAAACTTCAAGCCTATTTTGGTTCCTTGGTGGGTTGTATACAACAGTTATTATAATGCTCTCTGACCCAGTATTTATGCGAGCAACAAGAAATTCCTTGAACTCACTTTCTATAGCCAAGTTTATTTCTTCAACTTGAATCCTTTCACTTATGAGCAGTGCTATCCCTCCACCAGTCCTCTCAGATCTTTCAACCCTTAGTATTCTGAAGCCCTTAGGAAAAACTGTGACACTGTTTATGTCCTCACTCAACTTAGTCTCTGTAATTGCTACTATATCTGCCTTACTGTTGTGAATCCTATCTTTTAATTCTACTGCCTTACCACCTAATCCATCAGCATTTGTGTATAACAATCTTAATGAGGCCCCATCCCCTGATCTTCTGTCATTATCATCTTTATCTCCCCTTTGTCTGGAAGAACTCTGAAACGAAAATATTTCTTCTGTTCTTCATTTCTTTCATCATTTAACCTTCTTGCCTCTTGCAACAAGTTTTTGATCTTTCCCATCTCTTCCTGTGTTCTGTATCGTCTAATGAACACTTCTTTGAATTCTTGAAGGTCTTTTAGACTTTTTTTTCTCAACAATATTTCCCTACATGTTTCCCCTCTCTCAAAGGTTACTTTTGTTGGTCTCGGCTTTCCTTCCCTCGAATATTTACCTAGTTGGTGTATGTTTACAATATTCTCAGGACCACAAACTACTCCAAGCTTTCTTATCAGGTCTACAACCCTAGCTTTATTTTCTTCAAGTCTCCCCTGCCATGTTGGCTCCTGGGATTCGCTTATGCCTGAGATTACCACTGTCTTCTCCTTATCAAGTGCCTGTCTGATGAGTGGGTTTGCCCTTTCCATCACAACGTCTTTCATTTTTTCGATTACTGTCTCTTTATAGTCAACTGTTTGTATGTTTTCCAGTGCCACCACCTTTACAGCCTCTTTTACTGCCACGTTCCCCTTTAGTGCATCAGCAAAGGAAGTTTTCATGGCATCATTTTCCATATTCAGCTCCTGGAACTCTTTTCTGAACTGTTCAATGTTTTCCTTAATCTGGACATTCCAAGCAGCAATCTCGTCTCTCTCAGAAGAGAGCAGTGAACTAACATCTAATTCCTTTAGGTTGTCATTCAGCTGTTTGTTTTTATCTTCTTGTTTAGAAATTCTAGATTCTAGTTGACTCTTTTCCCCTTCCAGCTTCTTTATTCTTTTTTCTAGTTCCTTTCTCTCCTGCACTTGTGCTTTATTTGCTTCCTCCAAAGAGAGAGAGAGAGAGAGAGAGAGAGAGAGAGAGAGAGAGAGAGAGAGAGAGAGAGAGAGAGAGAGAGAGAGAGAGAGAGAGAGAGAGAGAGAGAGCTATACATGAATATGTAAGTACTGTATATGAAATGCATAAACTCCCTCAACAATGAAAAGGGATCCCGTACATATATTTAAAACATACATGATGTGTGTGTGTGTGATTATCTAATTGTTTGTGTGTGTGTGTGTGTGTGTGATTACCTAATTGTGTTTACGGGAAAGAGCCCAAAGCTCGTATCTTCCCGTCTCCTGATCGGTTCCATTTTTAGACTTAGTGATACTTATCATACCTGTCCTTAAAACTATGGATTGAGGTAGCATTAACTACCTCCTCGCTTAGCGAATTCCAATTATCAACTACTCTTACACTGAAAAAGTATTTCCTTACATCCTGCAAACAAGTTTTCTTCCGAAGCTTCAAACTATGACCTCTAGTTCTAGAGCCAGCCATATCGAAATATCGATCCCTATCCACTCTATCATAACCATGAAGGAATTTAAAGACTGTCACCATATCCCCCCTTACTCTTCTAGCTTCGAGTGATGGCAAGTCTAATTCCCTCAGCCTCTCATCATAACCGAGATTGCGTATTTCTGGCACCAGTTTCGTGGCATGTCTTTCGTGTGTGTGTGTGTGTGTGTGTGTGTGTGTGTGTGTGTGTGTGTGTGTGTGTGTGTGTGTGTGTGTGTGTGTGTGGTGTGTGTGTGTGTGATACCAGGACGGGCCAAAATATTAATCTTTTTTTTTTATGAATGTGACACCAGAACAGGCAAAAAAAAAATAAATCTACCCTCATTGGACATGGGAACCATAAAAAAAAATAACGTATATGGTTAGTCGTAACCCCCCCCCCCATTCACCCCCCTAAAACAACGCTAGCACACTATAGTGAAATAAATAGTTCCCCCAAAGGAAAAGAGGAGACCCAAATTTTTATTACTACTACTACTACTACTACTACTACTACTACTACTACTACTAGTAGTAGTAGTAGTAGTAGTAGTAGTAGTAGTAGTAGTAGTAGTAGTAGTAGTAGGTTATCTGTCACGATTCCTTTGCTGGCACCTCCAGCGAATCCAGCTAAAAAAAGTCACAGGAAAAAAGTCACGAAAAAAGTCACAATGAAAAAATCACAGGAAAAAAGACTAACCTAACCTAACTTTTGACTCTTTTTTACCTGTGACTCATTTCCGAGCCAAAATTGTGACTTTATTTCTGTGACTTTTTTCGGAGTCGCCGTGGCAAAATGGTAGCGTCCGCGACTCTGAGGCGTCAGGTCGAGGGTTCGCGCCCCGTCACGGTCTGAGGTTAGTAAGGGCTTGCACTCAGGGTAACGATTACATATCCCAAAACAAATCCTTCGCAAGAAGGCAACCATCCTAGCCCTTACTAGAAAAGGGAGTTCGTGACGTAAAACCGAAAGTATTTCTGTGACTTTTTTCCTGAGAATTCTTTACCAGTTACGCCTCCAGTGCCCTGAAAAACAATACCCAAAGACAAAAAAGGTCAGCAAGAGATGCCCGAGCGGTATGCCCCTAAATTAAAGGGGAGGACATCCTCTTTCACGCCCTCATCCCTCTCAACTATTCCTTCCTTTTGGCACTGTTAGGTGTGGCACTCCTGGGGAAAATGACACAGGCAAGCTGGCCATCATTGGGCACTAAATCATCCCTCATTATTATTATTATTATTATTATTATTATTATTATTATTATTATTATTATTATTATTATTATTTTTTATTTTTTTATTATTATTATTGTTATTATTATTATTGTAATTATTATTATTATTATTATTTTTTTTTTTATCATCATTATTATTATTATCATCATCATTATTATTATTATTATTATTATTATTATTATTATTATTATTATTATTATTGATGTAGTCACCGTGGCTCAAGCGGTAGCATCCGCGACTCTAAGGCGTCAGGTCGAGGGTTCGCGCCACGTTACGGTCTGAGGTTAGAAAGGGCATGCACTCAGGGTAACGATTACATCTGCCAAAACTAGTCCTTCGCAAGAAGGCAACCATCCTAGCCCTTAGTAGAAAAGGGAGTTCGTAACGTAAAATTATTATTATTATTATTATTATTATTATTATTATTATTATTATCATTTTATTATTATTATTATTATTATTATTATTATTATTATTATTATTATTATTATTATTATTATTATTATTATTATTATTATTATTATTTTATCAGCTTAAGGTCTGTTTCATTAAAAGTGTTCAATTTATACTGAATAAAGAGAGAGAGAGAGAGAGAGAGAGAGAGAGAGAGAGAGAGAGAGAGAGAAGAGAGAGGAGAGAGAGAGAGAGAGAGAGAGAGAGAGAGAGAGAGAGAGAGAGAGAGAGAGAGAGAGAGAGAGAATCAAAGTTCATTTGGGTGACATCATGGACTATTCTTCTTTATCGAAAGCCTTTTTAATGTTCATATGTGGGTTCTGATTCTCACTAGCCTCTAAGAGCTAATTGTTGATTTTTGGTCATAGTTTTAAGATAGGTTTCCCCTATACTGACACTAATTCTCTCCATCTATCCGGACATGGGAGAGGCACTGAGCTGGGCTGGTGTGCTCCCTCTGTGATTATCTTGAGGTGACATCTGGGATACAGATTACCCATATATATTACTAATCTGTATCTGTGATTTGGATTCGGTTTTACGTCACGAACTCCCTTTTCTACTAAGGGCTAAGACGGTTGCCTTCTTACGAAGGACTTGTTTTCTTCTTCTTCTTCCTCTATTTGCGTTCCCATTTTCATATGGGGTCGCATCTCTTCACTAGTCGTCTCCACTGGTTCCGGTCCATCACTTGCTCCTCCTCCAGCTGTCTCTCTCTGAGATCCTCCTTCAGTCGGTCCTTCGGTCGGTCGGTTTTGGCAGATGTAAAATCAGAGATAATCTTTCATGGTGATAACATTATCCTTAGTTTGGTTTCGGTTTTACGTCACGAACTCCCTTTTCTACTAAGGGCTAGGACGGTTGCCTTCTTGCGAAGGACTTGTTTTGGCAGATGTAATTGTTACCCTGAGTGTATGCCCTTACTAACCTCAGACCGTGACGGGGCGCGAACCATCGACCTGCCGCCTCAGAGTCGCGGACGCTACCGTTTGAGCCACGGTGACTACATAAAAATACAATATATTTCATAAATTAAGCCAGAGAGGATAACTCATTCTCTGGACTGAAGAAAATTAACTCATTAACATGGAATGAGTTAATTAAATGAGTTAATATGAAAATTATATAAATTAACCATATAACAAGGAGCTGAGAGGAGTAGTTGAGGTGTGTGGAGGTAGTGGTGAATGTACGTTTCTTGGCTCGGCCACCCCCCTTACAAGGGGGAATGAGGCATGGGTATATGTATGTATGTATGTATGCATGTATGTATGTATGTATGTATGTATGTATATATGTATGTAACTTTATAATAATACTTAACTACTTCGTCCCGGTTTTACGTCATGGATTCCCCTTTTGTACCAAGGGCTAGGACGGTTGCCTTCTTGCGAAGGACTTGTTTTGGCAAATGTAATCGTTACCCTGTGTGCATGCCTCTGCTAACCTCAGACCGTGACGGGGCGCGAACCCTCGACCTGACGCCTCAGAGTCGCGGATGCTACCGCTTGAGCCACGGTGACTACACACTCAATTCTTCCTAATGAAACATGTTATATTTGGGCTGTGTCAAGGACAGAAATATTTTGTGATGTAATATCTTTTACGTCACGGACTCCCTTTTCTCCTAAGGGCTAGGACGGTTGCCTTCTTGTGAAGGCCTTTGGTTTTAGCAGGTGTGATCATTACCCTGAGTGAATGCCCTTTCCAATCTCAATTCGTGGGGTGCGGCGAATCTTCGACCTGACGAATCAACATCGCGAGTATTACCACTTGGCCTCGGTGATCACTTGTATAGAACAGAAAGGTAGAGATGTATATTATGAATGATTTAAAGCTGAGAATGAACCATTACCAAACGGAGAAGTAAATAAAGATACATTACAGTATCTTTTCAGATATGAACAGATATAACGTTCAATTTTTCAATAAGGTTCCATTACTGCTTTAAATTCTTCAGCTTCGTATTCAAATGATGATAACTTAAACGAGTATATTTTTCTTAGCGCCAAACTGTCTGGCGCCAAAATGTATGTCGCCTAAATGTCTGGCGCCTAAATGTATGGCGCCAAAATGTCTGTCGCCTAAATGTCTGGCGCCAAGTTCGCTGGCGCCCAAACGGCCAATGCCAAAACAGCTATGCTGAATCATTCCATTTTGCACCTAGAGGAACAAAACTTAAATTTCCGAGGGTGTAGAAGCTTCTGTCAGCTCAACAGCCTTAGCGAGTACACATCAGATGGTGTTAAGAAAAATGGAATTTATATAAGATCGCGCCCCGTCACGGACGGAGGTTAGTAAGGGCATACACTCAGGGCAACGATTACATCTGCCAAAACAAGTCCTTCGTAAGAAGGCAACCGTCCTAGCCCTTAGTAGAAAAGGGAGTTCGTGATGTAAAACCGAATCCAAACCGAATCCATATAAGTTCGGACTCCTGTGAATTAACAACCATTTATTATTAGTTAATCTTGGCAGACTTTTGTTGGTAGTCACCGTGGCTCAAGCGGTAGCGTCCGTGACTCTGAAGAGTCAGGTCGAGGGTTCGCGCCCCGTCACGGTCTGAGGTTAGAAAGGGCATGCACTCAGGGTAACGATTACATCTGCCAAAACAAGTTCGCAAGAAGGCAACCGTCCTAGCCCTTGGTTGAAAAGGGAGTCCGTGATGCAAAAACCGGAACAACAACAACTTGGTACTCTTTTGTTGATGAGAATATTATATTATATATATATATATATATATATATATATATATATATATATATATATATATATATATATATATATATATATATATATATATATATATATATATATATATATATATTTATATATATATATATATATATATATATATATATATATATATAGACACACACACACACTTGTAAGATTCGGCTTACCTCATCATAGAATTCTAATAAGTTTGTTACTGTTGATCTACCTTCTCTGAAGCCATTTTGCCTCACTGACCTCACTGACCTATCTTCAAAAAGGGAAGGAGGGATAAGGCTCTGAACTATAGACCAGTTTCCTTGACCAGCATAGTTTGCAAAGTTATGGAGAAACTACTAAGGAAACATATCTCTCTTCACTTGGAATCCTTCAACTTTTTGTCAGTGAGGCAACATGGCTTCAGAGAAGGTAGATCAACAGTAACAAACTTATTAGAATTTTATGATGAGGTAAGCCGAATCTTACAGGAAAGAGAGGGCTGGGCAGATTGCATATTTCTAGATTTCCAGAAAGCGTTTGACACTGTTCCACATGGGAGACTTATTAGGAAGCTGCAAGCAATGGCTAGAATAGGTGGAAATGTTTTGGAATGGATAAAAACTTTCTTAGAAGGAAGGGAACAGAGGGTTAGAGTAAGACACTCAGTGTCTGAATGGAGAAGAGTTAGTAGTGGAGTTCCACAGGGTTCAGTTTTAGGGCCACTTTTGTTCCTTGTATATGTAAATGACCTACCAGCGTCTGTAAATTCATTCATGAATATGTTTGCAGATGATGCAAAGATTGTGAAGAAAGTAAAAAACGAGAACAATGGTAGAGAACTTCAGGAGGATCTAAATAATCTGCATGAGTGGTCAGAAAAGTGGCTAATGAAATTCAATACTTCAAAATGTAAGGTAATGAGAATGGGTACAAGGGCAAGAAGGCCCAAGCTTGACTACTCGGTGGCTGGAGTACAGCTTCAAGAGACAGAAAATGAGAGAGATCTAGGAGTAAACATACTGGCAGATTTGTCTCCAGAAATACATATAAATGGCATAGTAAGGGCAGCATATGCATTCTTATCAAATGTAAGGGTAGCCTTCAGGCACATGGAGAAGGAAATGTTCAGAAATATTTATGTAACCTATGTGAGGCCAAAACTCGAATATGCAGCCCCCTTTTGGAATCCACACTTGAAAAAGCACATAGCTAAGCTTGAAAAAGTTCAAAGACATGCCACGAAACTGGTGCCAGAAATACGCAATCTCATTTATGATGAGAGGCTGAGAGAATTAGACTTACCATCACTCGAAGCTAGAAGAGTGAGGGGGGATATTGTGACAGTCTTTAAATTCCTTCATGGTTATGGTAGAGTGGATAGGGATCGATATTTTGATATGGCTGGCTCTAGAACTAGAGGTCATAGTTTGAAGCTTCGTAAGAAAACTTCTTTGCAGGATGTAAGGAAATACTTTTTCAGTGTAAGAGTAGTTAATAATTGGAATTCGCTAAGCGAGGAGGTAGTTAATGCTATCTCAATCCATAGTTTTAAGTACAGGTATGATAAGTATCACTAAGTATAAAATGGAACCGATGAGGAGACGGGAAGATACGAGCATTGGCCTCTTTCCCGTAAACACAATTAGGTAATCACAATTAGGTAATCACACACACATGAGCCATATTCCTCCATATAAGGGGGATGGCTGAGTCAAAGCAAAATACCTTGACATTCTTGTGGGAAAACCATAGAGTAGGGGATTCCCTGTTCCCTCTCTCCTCACCATTCCGTCAGCTTTTACGACACGCAGGGGAACACGGAAAACAGAGACAGCCAATATTGAAGGTATTGAGTTAAAATAATCGCTATGCAAGGGGTAAGTTAATAAAAATAATAAAAGGCTGATTTAAACTGCTTTGAACCAGAGAGTGAAAAAAAAGGTGAAACCTCTTCAGTCATTCTTCTATAATTTAATATATTACAAGAAGAATGGTCAATTGAGGTCGCCGTGGCAAAGCGGTAGTGTCCGAGACTTTGAGACGTCAGATCGAGAGCTCGTGGCTCGCCACGGTCTGAGGTTAGCAAGGGTGTGCACTCAGGGTAACGATTACATCTGCCAAAACAAGTCCT